>JBCEWB010131069.1:0-11219 GCA_039654565.1 Peronia peronii | reverse complement strand
GATAGATAGATAGATAGATAGATAGATAGATAGATAGATAGATAGATAGATAGATAAATAGATAGATAGATAGATAAGGGAATATTCTTTCAGTCTCTTGAAGGAAGCTGTCTATAATGTTCGATGATCATCAGTAACATTCATACGGCAAGAGCTCAAGGCCTTTTATTCTTGGAAACGACTCTCTTTCACGTGTCACAAGGAACCAGGAAGAACAGACAGACTTTTAACATAGTGGACAATCCAACGTCTACGTTGTCTTTACGCCTTTCAACCTCCTGCGAATGGTTTTCTCGTCATGACTTCTTCTTTGTAACCTTTAAGTCCTCATCAGGACATCCGTCTCCTGAGCCCCTGACGCGTTGTGCACCAATCGTCTTCATCTATTGCGGCCCTGGGCTAGGGTATGAGTTTTGCAAACGTTCTCTTTGCCTACTCCAGGATACTGTCAGTCCAACTTTTCTTTTGCCTACCTCTTTATCGTTTGTATTTGCCTTAAAAAAAAACAGACCTATTTGTGTATAGAAATTTGGTACAGAAAAAAAAAAAAAAAACCCCGAAGCAAATGAATTTTGTTATATGGCCTTGTCAGGCCAAATAAATGTTAAGGTCCATTTGCGCCATTTTGAGTAAGATTGGATTGTCCGTCAAACACTAAGCTGCATTATTGTTAACCAAGACATTCCGACATTCAGAGTGCTACACATCGTAATCTTTGCAAACTGGTGGATGTCAAGAATTTTTAGTTGTGCAGTCAACAATGCTGGGGGCGGGGGGAGGAGGGGGGGGCGGGTTACAGGCTTAAGGATTAGGTCATAATCAAACATATGTAGGCGCACAAATGACATGGACAGTAAAGTGAGAAATACAACAACTAAAATAACATAATCATACCACAACCACACACACACACACACACACACACACACACAAATAACAGTGACGACAGTACCAAGGACTAAATAACAATAACACCACCAGCTACAAGTACAAAAAGCAATTACAGCAACAACAACAACAGCTAGAACAGTAACAACAACATAATTACCTATCACAATCACAAACGACAAAAATCATTGTTATGACGAAAAAACAACAGTTACGACAACAATAACAACAACAAGAAGGACAAAAACAACATCAAGAAGAACAATAAATAACTTCAACAACAAAAGCAACAAGAAGAACAGGTAACAACAACCACCACAATACGACAACAACTTTAACATCAACAACCACCAATTATTTTAAGACAGCAATAACAATTACTTTTAACAAAATCATATAAAATCACCAAAAACAAACAAACAAAACAACAACAACAACAACTACAATCACACCATCACCAATAGCAAGAGCGAGACTCGCCAGGTCGATGTATTCTTCATGTAGAGAAATGTCCAACAAGCAGACAGGAACGAGCCGGACTGTCTGCTTGAGAAACACGTAGGCCTGTCCCACGCCAGATACTGGCTTAGCAATGCAATTGGGCTTCCACGTATCGCTACTAAAATTGTTCTCGTACAGAAACCCAGACCTCCTTCGCATGCATAATCCTTGCTAATGCTTATTCCTTCCTCGCCACCAGGCACTCTCTTTTTGCCCATTACATGGTCATGTCATTCTGCTTTTTCGTCTTAAAAATTATGTTGTTTTTTTTTTAAATAAAGAACATATCGAGGGGAACGTATAATGCACATATAGAAGTTTTATAACGAATATATGAGACGCCACACAATGAAATCAGGCGCTCGTCAAACTCAGCCGATCGGAGAAATCACATGTTTTCCAACAGTGAATGAATTTTAAACATTTTTTTTTTCTTCACAGAACCCTTCTATATCAATCTAAAAATGCATTTCAAAGTTAAATTTGCTGAAATAGTTTGAATAAAAGTCCCCCCAAATTGTAATTCAGCGGCATGGCCTAGTAATGATTTATATGTATAAGGATTAACAAAAATGATCGGCCATTACCTCACTAAATTCAGCTGCAGCAACAGGTCACCCTCGTTGTCTTTGATTGCCAATATCTCGACTTCTACTTGAGGTAAAACAAAACTTTTTTCACACACCGGAAGAGAAATAAATAATCTTCACAGTGATGCCAATAACTCCATATGCTCAAAATTTGACGAGAGCCTGATTTCATCATGCCGCGTCTCATATAGAGTATGCCGTGGTATGACTTACCTCTCGATGAGTGTGTCGCCGGTTCGACCCCCTTTGAGAAATAGGGAAGATTGGAACTTTTTTTTTTTCTCAACAGTTACCTATCCTCTTGGGTAGGCAAGTGCAACTTATAGAATTTAATATTCTCGGACAAGGATGAATATATCTCAGAAGTCCCTGGTATGTTAAAGACTCCGGAGCAATTAAATATCGATTGATAAGGAGATAGAGGCGTTGCCTCTCTTAAGGCAAAATATCCAATGAAATAAAATTAAATTAGAAATTCTAAAAATTCTGCACAAATTTCTTCTGGTGAACTGGGCAATTAAAATCCAAATAACACTCCTCTTAAAACTGAAATACTACTACTCTGTCTCCACCGTCAGCTAACAGATGTCTGGGAAAATGCCAATATGAGTTTATCGTGTATAGATAACCATCCGAGAGATGATTCAGTTCGCTAACGTCTCTTGAAAATCTATAAGACCGGGAGTCTTAGAAAGATGTAGATTTAGTCCAATAATTGCATATAATAGATGCCAATCACCCAGATCGTCTACCATTTCAAACACCCGTCTATCCTATTCGCCCATTCTTTTGTCCATCCAACTACCCAGCTATACAACTATTTGTCCATCCATTCATCTATCTTTCTCTCCTCCACCCATTCATCCATCCATCCAGTTATTCGTTCTTCCATCCCTCCATCCATTCATCCATTTATTCTTCATTCCTTCCATCCATCAATCCATTCATCCATCCATCCATTTATCCATCACCCATCCATCAATCCATCCATCCATCCATTCATCCATTTACCCATCCATCCATCCATCCATTCATCCACCCACCCATCCATCCATCCATCCATCCATTCACCCACCCACCTATTCATCCACCATGCATCAATGTATAAATTTCCCTCGTTTTCTCACCCAGAAAACCCCTCAGAATGTCCCACTCTCACAACCGTTTCACCCCTAACTTTCCCCAGGAAAAGTCTTCCAATAAACTGTCTACATCCACTCATCATCATTGATCCCATTTCTGTTTTATACTCACATATAATTGCACTACTTCTTAGATGCAATTTATCATTGGAAGGATATGGGGTCAAGGGTATTTTCTTCACTACCGAGAGTCATACTATTCTATAGCATGAAGAGGGCTTCAGTAGAGCTATCTAAATTATAAAATTGCAAGAGAATCCAGAATAGGCTTATGGACTCGAAAACTGCTGAATGGATCGATGTGAAATTTGGACACAACATTGTTGCATATGGATCTGTGTTTCTTTGTACATAAACCCGAGAAAAGCTTATTATATTTGAGGTTATTCTACAAATGCGGTAATGATTTTATAATAAACTCGCGAGGCTGCTTGATCCGAATTGTACGGTCGATAGTTTGACGCGTTCAAAATACGTTTTCTTTGAGTAACATTAAGTTTAATCAACCAAAATATCAGCATCGAAGTGCGCATTCTTGCCATACACTGTCGCAGGGCTATATATTTTTAAAAATCTCTCACGGAGGCCGTGTGTTCTCTTCTAGTATTATATAAAACTACCACTCTATGAGAGTGATGTCACAAATCGAGCACTGCTTTGCCATCACTATATTTTATAAAATCATGTAATCGTTGGCAGAAATCAGTCATTCAGACCTTGCATTTAAAGTAAAAGGACGTTCAGTATGGCGGGACATTAAAAATAACAATAATAATAATAATAATAATAATAACTTCTATCGGTGACTTCAGTCAGAATTCATTTGCTATGATTTCAGCACTAAATTATTATTTTTATAATGTGACGTCTCAGTTTCTCTCTAGCTGCATGTCAAGCGGTGCAGGATGGCGGCCAAAGATAACAGGAACATACCAAAGAAGCAATTATTATGAGTGTAGTTTTAATATTGCGAGCTTTTTGAAAGAAATAACTTTGTTGGCATGATCATGTGATATGTATGGAAGAAAAAAGCATCTCAAACGAGTTACTATAGGATAAGTAAAGAATGCTTCCCATCCAAATGCGATTCTTAGACCTATGCAAGTCTTCCTTAAAAAGACTGAAGATCGTATCTCAAATAATATGGGAATTGTTCTGTTTGTTTGTGTAGGGGTTTAACGGCATATCAGCACGATCACGGCTATATTGTGCTAAACACGGTAAGATATGTTTACACGTCAAAAAGGAAGGACAGAAGACAGGAGCAAGGAGAGCGAGAGATGGGATGTCATCCCTGGAACGTCGAGGATGGTATGCCATGGAAGACAACCCACCGATGGTGGGCTTTCACCGCCTGCAGGTGGAAGCAAAGAACCTACTTATATACCTCGGACCCATGCGGGAGAAACTATGGGAATAAAGAGTCGAAGATAAATCTGCCTGGCACAGCTATTTCTTCACTCTATCCTGATCAAAGAAAGAGCTGGTAGCCACAAATGAGAGAAACAAAACAAAGAACAACACAAAAACAAAGCGATCAAAATCAGACCGAGACAATTACATGCCCTTCATTTGCAGATGTTGGATTATAGATAGTAATTAAAACATCGGTAGACTGAGTCATAAAAGATAATACAGCAGTAGGGGAGGACAGCCAGCTTTAAGTACTTGTCACTATAGCACCAGTGCAGACTGTCAACTGTACAACCGTCTGTGCAGGCGAAAAGAAAAAGTAGAATAGCTTTTCAAAGTTATACTAGTATAGTGGCTGAGTGCAACCCCGTGCCTGAAGCCCAAGCTACAAATCTATATTGGTCAATAGAGTTCATGCGGATAAGTAAAATCTATACTGCTCTTTGTCCTAACGCGGAGCTTCCCCATCGCCGACATAGAATCCTCATTGATTAGAAGTCATCATGATTGCAAGGTTTCATTGCCAAGCATAACCGCTAAACGTGTCGATTTTCTCTTGTTTGCTGTTGATTTTCTGTCTCTCAAATCGTGTAATTCCAGAGCTCGATGCAATCTATAGAAATCATAATGTCTGGCTACAAAAAAAAAATAATAGATAAATATAATGATTTGGGGCTCTCATGAGGGAAATTCCCGATTTCTTGTCCCGTAATAATATTTTTTTTTCTTGCTTCGGTGTCTTTTTCTTGAATTTAACTCTGAATTTTTCCTTTTCTGCCTTTCTGTTTCTCTTTTTTTCCTTTTCTGGGTGATTCCTTCTTCCTCATGTGTCTTCCTCTTCTTTTCCTTCTCACTAACCTTCTTCTTTCTTTCTTTCTTTCTTTCTTTCTTTCTCTCTCTCTCTTTCTTTCTTTCATTCATTCTTTTTTCTTTCTATTTTTCTTTCTATTTTTCTTTCTTTTTTCATCTTTCTTGTTTTCTTCTTTCTTTCTTTCATTTATCTTTTCTTTTTCTTCGATCCTTTTTTTCCTTTTTCGCCTATTCTATCTTTTGTTAACGTTTTATCTTCTTTTCTATCTCTTTCTTAACTTTTTGTACTTTTTTTTCTTCTTATTGTTCTCCTCCTTTCCTTGATCTGACTTCGTTTTGTTAAAGTTTATGTCTGTGATCGGACGTGATAATATGGAAGTCATCTTCATTTGGTTATATCTGTTTACCTGTCTGTCTTGCGATAAGATTTACATGGGTGAAAGTCTATGAGAGAACGCAGTTGAGTAACACACTTGATGCAATACCCCTTATGTGTATAAGTATCTATGTAATGGAAGAGGGAATGAATGAGAGAGAGAGACAGAGAAAGAGAGAGACAGAGAGAACAGAGAGGGGGACAGAGAGAGACAGAGATAGAAAGAGAGAGACAGAGAGACAATAGGGAAAGAGAGAGAAAGACAGAAAGACAGAGAGAGACAGATAGAGAAAGAGAAAGAGACACAGAGAGAGAAAGAACAGAAGGCGGAAATACGAATTTAAAAAAAAGAGATATAAGCACAAAGAGGAAGAGTCAATGATGTGAGGAAAGTGGGGACGCGAGGCTGTAGGAAGAAAGCAGCGGAGAAAGAGAGGGAGAAAATGAAAAGAACGTAGTTAGAGAGATAGAAAAAGGTGAGGCAGTCAGAATGAGACAGACGGGTGGATGGAAAGAGAGAGAGAATGAAACGGAGAAATAAAGAAGAGATTGAAGAGAATGAGGGGAAAGAGCACTGGAAAGAGAGATACGTGATAAAAACACATAGAAGACCTGAAAGAAAGAAAGAAAAAGAGAAGAGACAAAGATGAAAGAGAAGAGAGAGGAAGGGAGATGAGAGTGAGGAGAAAGAGAGAAAAGAGAAAGAGATGGCTTAAAAGATCAATCAGGTAAAAAGTATCCAACAGAAAACCAAGACAGAGAGGCAGAGAGAGAGAGAGAGAGAGAAAGAGAGAGACAGAGACAGAGAGAGAGACAGACAGAGACAGAGAGAGACAGAGAGTAGGAGAGGCAGGTGGAATAAGAATGAAAGAAAGAAAGAGAGACTGAAAGGAGAATTCTATTGCATTTGGAGATGGTGTTTCCTCACGATGCACAGACAAAAGGAGCCAGGAGGGAAGAATAGGAGATGCGGATGGAAAATAGATAAATTAATCTCACACGCAAAAGGTATCGATCAGACCGACAGCTCCGAGGAGACGGAAAGGGAGAGAGCCAATATTACACAGAACTTTGGCCGCGCTGAAAGGCGGCGCAACTTTGGCCGTTGTGCAAGGCAGTGCCGCAGATTATTTGGGTTCATCATCACGAAATGAGGATGTTGATGTCTTCGGGAATGGAGCTGTCCACTGCAGAGGATGTTGGGACACCCGTTCGATCATCACTGTCCCCAAGGCTTGGAGTGAAAGAGACAGTCATCCACAGTGGGTGACTGATAGGCCAGGGTCAGTGGGTATGAGAGGGCAATGATGTTAAGGTATCTCAATTCTTTGGAAACCCACAAACACATAGAAAACCCTTGATTTTTTATCAGGTGAATTCTGTGCTTATGGGGCAATTTTCTCGACGAATCAATCGAAGACGAAGACATTCATAGAAAAGAAATTATAACTGTAGAAAAACACATCTTACTGCCAAATAATGTAATTATAACGCGACAATAATTCAGCTTTAAATTTTATAGATTAAAACTAAAACTTGTTAACGATTTTTTTTCGCTAGGAGCGCCTCATACATCTGACTCGAAATAAACTTTCCCTTTAGAGTACTAATATTACCTTGAAGTAGTTTTAATGAACTCCGAGACTTATCCGGGGTGAAATAAATTTCTTGGACTTTTTTTTCCTGCAATTCTAAAATTCACGGCATTTTCCAGGAGTTTTTTGTAGCTAAGGAACTTGCAGATTTTCTGTCACTCACTGTTACAGCACCAAAAACATTGTCCGTTTGTTTTGATGTCTCTGTTAAAGTTAGAACAATTAGCCACAAACCAAAGACAAAAATCTCGGGCGTGGCATGTTCGTTCCCACACTCTTTCTTTTTGCTAGTGTGATTCGTGTTTTTCGGAAACCTAACGTTAAGGCTGTCATACTCATAATCTGAAATGTTTCAGAACTTTGTGGTGGAAGCCATGGAAATTAAAGGCTGAACAAAGCGGTATTCTGCTGCTGAAAGAGCAACAGAGTAAATCAACCTATGGGCAAAAGAGATCAGAAACTGAGAAATAGTTTTAATAAATGAGAAGAGAGATCAAACAATAAACTGTAAAACGAAACTTTCAAAATGAAAGATATGAAATAAATCAGCCGAAAAATAGACTACTCAACAAAGAAAGATATTCTGCCAATGTTAACGAATACGCAAACAGACCTTAACAGGAAGCTGAAATAGCCTATGAAAACGATGATCTGTAGGGAAGTAATGATGACAAGGATTGGGGACACTGTTAACGTGACTCTTAGCATAGTCTGCCAAGACTTTTGAACAAATATGAAGATAAAGCAGACAAGTTGTCGTACTCACAGAACGAATACATTACTTTATAACACTGCTCTTTGCAAGGTTTTCAATTAAGTTTTGTGTTTTGAACTCACCTCTCGTTTTTAGCTATTATTTAAGAAAAAAAATCACGAGTAATCATATTCCTTCTTTCCGCGTAGGCGTGGATTTGAAGAAGGGTTAGGCATAACTCTACCCACTCATAGCCAATTGCATCTCAAAGACATGTCATTGGTTTATTGATTCCTTGACATGAAAGCTGGGAAAAGAAAATATTTCTCTTTTTTTTTTTAAACTGCGGTTTCATTTCCCAAAGCAGAAACTTCGAACCTTATACTCACTTTTTTGTTTCTGTTCATTAAAATGCGAAACTGCTGCTGGTGCTGTTGTTAGAACACTTTATGATTTCTGAGATACCAGAATATTTTTTCATCACCTTTTTTGTGACGCGCGTCACAGACTGTCAGATGCTGTGTTTTCATTTGTCAACCAGCAAGTCTTCGATGTATATCTGTACATACAGTATATTCAGTTTAAATGTCAACCTACACTGCCTTTGGCTGAAAGAGAAAAAACAATTCTTCATCTGAAAAAAGAAAACAGAAGAGAGAAAACAAACAGGTCTCGCTCGATGCACAGAACGTAAAGGTCAACCATGTCTGAAGAGGTTTTAACGAGCCAATAGGCAGAGCTGTTGTTGACGTCAGCCTGCACAAGCAAAATGACGTCACTGTATTGTACGGAGCTATGTTGCTACAGCAAATGTTGCTAAGGGAAATGTGTGCGTATATGTGCAGCGTGTATGTAAGCTTATGTGTGTGCGCGTGTATGTGTGTGTTGGTTGAACGCATGAGCACAGAAGATAGAAAAAAAAAGAACAGTATTGGGAAGAAAAAGATAGGCAAGGGAAAAGAAAGCCGAGAGAGGGAACGGAAAGACGGGGGTGCGGGGGAGGAGGGGGGGGGGGGAGAATATTTTAGCAGACCAACAAATGTCATATGTCATTCTTTTCAGCCCAGCGCCCAGAGGAGGCGGCCATTGTTTCCTTTCTGAGAAATGTCAAGCCGTATTGTTTTCTTTCATTCCTAGGGTAATGAGAATTCCAGAATGTCAGGGAAGCGACGGTCCTGAACTTAAACACCGGGCTCATCTTTCGCCTTTTAATTTTGGTTACCCCCATAGCATTTCTTGATTTCTAAATTCAGACAGTCTTATAGTACGCTCCCCTCCCTTCCGCCCCTCCCGTCTGTCCCAAATCGCCGTTTCCAATCTTTCCAAACACAGGCTCATACAAACACGCAGACACATTCTCAAACATCCCAGCTCTCAAAACGAAAATAATAATAATAATAATAATAATAATAATAATAATAATAATAACAATAGACAAAAAATAAAATAAAACGTTATCTCCACATAACACGAGTAGATGACACAGGCTAATAACTTAAAATGAATATCACAAACAACTGAGTAATGAATATCCCTTAATTATTTATTTCAATTTTTATGAAGCCACATTGATCTATAAGTCTCTTATGGCGCCAGAGCCCGGATGTAGTTCGAACGAAAATGACGTCACTGTGCTATGTTGCTGATACGCATATAATCATGTGTCAATAGCTTTCATCTACTTCATACAATTACAGACCTGCCAGCCTAGTTTATCGATTATTTCATACAACAATAGACAAAATTGTGAAAGAGGAGTGCCGAAACGTATATTTGAGCACTAGTCATGATAACTGAATATATCCGTGGAACAAAATAGTTTACATATTCATGAAAAGGATATTCTACGGTTAAGGAGATGATATGTAGTACCTGAAGAAGCTTGAATATTGATTAATCTACAGATCAAGAACAGAAAAGTCACCATTACTGCAAGGGTTACTATTGATGGAAATTGAAACTATCAGCTTCATGACCCACAAATCAAAAATAGGAAAGTCCAACCTTTTCAAGAAATAATAGCTCCAATTTCAGAATATGAGGGGAAAAAATCAATTGTTTCCTTGTAATGACAACAATTTTTAGAATTTAGAGATTTAAAAGAAAAAAAAATTATTATTATTATTTTTTTGAGACGAAGAGAGATTTTGAGAGAGTTTGTTTATTTTACAGGTGTATATCCCTGTGCAGTGTCAAAAATAGGACCTCAGTAGAGTGTGGTCGTGTGTGTCGGGGGCCGTCGGACTCGGGATCTAAAGTTTCGGGTTCGAGTCCTGACTGGTCCCGACATTTTGTCCTTGGGAAAGACAATTTACGCACAATTCCTGATTCGACCCATGTTTAAATGGGTACCCGACTAAAGATAGTGGTTGATACTGTTAGACTGATAAGGATTTGAACATCTCACAAGCAGCCGTTTTGTATGCTTCCCAGGAAGCTCAGAAGGTTCATGAGTGTCTTCCTTGGGTCTGTTGGGGTAATAATAGATTGTAAACCGCTTAGAGCCTGTACTATACGGGGATGAGCGCTATATAAATGCTTTCTATTATTATTATTAGTAGTAGTAGTATTACCATTATTATTATACAAATATCGCATCACTGATGTGTACTCGATGGCAGTACAGAACTATGGCGCCACTCGTGTGTGTCTGTACACAATGCAGAGATGTGACATTGATGTGTGTGTCCATGCACAACTCAGACGCAATATGACGTCACGAGAGCCGGTTCGTGCTGTGTTAACACAAATGACATCACTTTATATGTCCTTGTAATCTGGGAACTGTGCTATCTCTACTGTGTGTATTTGTGAACACATGATTACAGCAATGCTACTCGCACATCATAGGCCTTGCCTATGAAATTACCACGGCGTGATGCTGTTCCGTCAAAGGCTGTCAAGGTTTGTTTGCTACTCATCCATCAAACAGCATCGACTCGGAGTAAACAACGGTAGCAGCAGAAACAAAAATAATATAGGAAAAATAGCTCCAAAGTCGGTACATTCAGGTTCTTTGCCGGCTATTTTTGGACCTACTTTGATGCTTACGTGACAAGCTGTAGCTACACATATGGCTGGTGGAATATGGGGATTTCTGTCTGTCTGTCTGTCGGTCTGTTTGTTTGTGTATTGACTATCTATCTATCTATCTATCTATCTATCTATCTATCTATCTATCTATCTATCTATCTATCTATCTATCTATCT
>JBCEWB010131058.1:0-11219 GCA_039654565.1 Peronia peronii | reverse complement strand
GTGTGTGTGTGTGTGTGTGTGTGTGTGTGTGTGTGTGTGTGTGTGTGTGTGTGTGTGTGTGTGTGTGTGTGTTTACACCGCCGATTCAACATCTTTGTGTCGGGCAAAAGAAAGTAACAGATCTGGTCAAAAACAACTCCCATTATAATGACATTTTTACAATATGAATAACACTTCTAAAAACGTAGCTTACATAACAGTTTTTGCAAAATCTGTTTCTCTTTGAGATTATGAGGAAATAAAAATACACGTACGTACAAATAAACAGTCCAATTTATCGTTGACAATGAAAAGGCCATGAGCCATGTGATTTACAATGAAGACAATGAACGCAAGGATTATGTCAACCTGCCGACAGGTTAGGCGGATGCCAGGTCATGGCCGTATACTGCTGATATGCCGGCCACATTTTTCTCTTGTTTCAATGTTAAGCCTAGGTGTGGCAAGAGGCCGATTATGCTCAACGGCTAGTTCGTTATATCACTTTTTTACCACTTATACCATGCACAATGATAATAAAATACTCGGACTTACCCTGCCTTCAGGCCTAAACTGTCACTCATTTCTTGAACATGAGTAAATATTGTAACAGAAACTCTCATGGGGTCGGTCCCCCAACAGTTTCTCCTGATATTTTTGGGATTAAAATAAATTACTAAGATGTCTACCAAACCAAAGTTAAGACGGATAAGTTTCAGTGCGGAAGGTGGATTGTGAATTTTAATATTAGCGAGTAAACATCGCAACAGAAACTTTGTTTTTTTCCAAGAGTTTTTCCTGACATTTTTGGGGTTAAAATAAATAAGATGTCTATTGAATCGAAAGGCAGGCGATTAAGTTCCAGTGCACAGAGTTCGTTTTATAATCCGCATTCTGCAAACCAGCTGAATATGCCGGAAACAAAGCTGTACTCTTCCGATTGTAATATTGTCATTGTCATATTGTTTCTGACTCATATCCCGGTGCAGCAGATAACTACGCCTAGACATCATTTGCATACTTTGGTGCTGTGGCCGAGGGATTAGGCGCTTGCCTTTCGATGATACAATGCAAACGCCGCGGGTTCGAATTCTACCGGGAGATGGAAAAAATGAAAACCTGCCTTTTTTTTTTTCAGTGACTCACAGGTATCCTGGCTTCTTGGAAAAGGAGGCCCGACGTTTAGCCTTTTCGTATAATTTCGAAGTTATTTCGGAAGTTCCGTGGGTATACAACATGCATGTAAAAAAAAAAAAAAAAAAGAAAACTTCGCAGTAAAAAATTCGATGAAGAGCAGGACATGCCGCAAAAATTTAAGGAGCAAAATTTGCAAAGTGCAAATTTGTTGTCCCACAAATTCTTCTGACCAAATTGGGCATGCACTCAAAGCTGAGATAATCTTACTTTCTTAGAACTGAATGGCTGCAAAACATAAAAAAAAATAAAAAAATACCATACTCATAATACTGTCAATCCCTCTGCCGTGTAAGGGTACACGACGCATTTACATCCGATCTGTGAATGATATAATACAGCCTGAACTGCCATCACACTGCCTGATAGAAAGAAAGTGTGAACAAATTAATGTGAACAAGACCTGAGGGCTAACAGAGTTGATAATAGTCTCCGGATGCCTTATTTGACCTTATCTGATCGTTTCATCATACAGATTATGCTTTTTTAAAAAACATTTATTTATTTATTTATTCATTCATTCATTTTATGTACATGTATGTCGCCTTTCTATCCTAAGAAAGGATTATATTGGCTTTATGCGCGTACGTTGAAGAATTTTTGTGGGCCAGAATTCGAAACTCTGTCCCGACAGCGGCGTCTCCGCCCATTCTTCATTCGATTTTTAATTGTTACGGGTTCCTTAACGGGCTACCGCTACCGTACGAAATATATTCGCCCTTCTCCGAGAAGGCTAGACTCGTGCTTATCTTCCCAAGAAGCCAATGGGCCGCTGAGTCATTGAAAAAAGACAAAGAGTTTAATCTTCTCATCTTTCCCATGCCCCGGTAAGATTCGAATTTCGAACCTGCGACGCCAGGTTTTCGCCGATGAGCAAACACCCAACTCCTCGGCCAGGGCGACCAACCAGTTTATGTCTGTAATTGGATCTTGACTTCAGCACAAGCTATGCATGTGAATGAATAAAAGGAGGTTTGTCGGGGGGAGGGGGGAAAGAGAATGTCCTGAATCCTTGAATCGAACGACAGCATGATCACAGCACGGCAATAAAAGGCTTCACTATTCACTAATATTTATTTTCGCTCGGGCCCCGACAGGAGTCATGCATTTTGTATTCACAGCTGTACAGCAAACCAGTCAAATCGATGGCTTCCTCCTGTCCTCCATCTGACTAAGTGGCTATGAAGCATACGCTATGTAAACGCCATTCTTTCTCTCTCACACACTGAGCATTGTCCTTGTAGTCAGGGTGAAGTTAGATTAATTTGGCTAACAACTGCAACAACAACAATACGAAATAGGAGCATGGGTTAAACCACGACAAGCTTCATTTGTACATGGTATATATAGATTAAAATTTGAGAATCTTACATTTATTTTATTTTGCGACAAGCAAGACTTCCAGCCACATCGAGACCAATAACAGAAGCAACACAGCATTTACAATACCATGATCTCTGATACTAGTCAAAACAAAGGCTTACTGCTGACTGCACCAACAAGAACGAATTAAAGCGAGCTACATTGTCTGCCATGTTACAAAACAGGCATAAATATTTCAGTGCACCTGGAGACTGGCTCCATAATGGCTGAGAGTACTGAGACTCCCTGTTCTCCGCTGCTGTCGTCTATGGCGATTTTATCTCTAGCTTCCACTCTCAAGGGCTTAGACAGACTTCTGCCCTTTTACCAGCTTCAATATGTAAGTGCAATGTAAAAGAAAAAGAAAAAAAAAAAAAAGCGGGCACGCAAAAAACAGAGAAAAATAACACAAAAGCTTTCATTGCATCTCAAGAAAAAAAAAATAAAAAAACGAAAACAATAATTTATAATATAAATGAATGTTGAAGAATCATATGCGAAATATTTCCCCCTGCTGTATAACTGGAAATAAAAAAGAAAGGGGTGAGGGTGGTTTCATTTACACAGCTTCGTTTCCTTGTTCTTTCTTTCTTTGTAAGTTTCTTCTTTCTTTCTAATTCTTTTTTTGAAATTCTTTCTTCTTTCTTTCTTTCTTTTCGTTTTTTTTTCTCTCCTATATACTCTTTCTCTCACTAATGAATCAAGGCAATCTGTTGTGGAGACACGCAGGAGAGTAATTTACCAGAAGATATGCAGAGCATGGTAATTTATCATGATATTTGCAGTTGCTACTGTAATGAATTACAAGTTCTCTCAGGCACGTCGTCATCGCATTCGCCCATAAACGAAAGTGTGTCTGATGTCTTTGTTCTCAAACAAACTTAGGAACTCATCAAAACTGACTTGACTGACATATTTGAGCAAGCAAACAAGTCGCAGGCCAGCGCATCAAAATATATTAACTGTTCTACAGTAATTAAGCCATTGAAAAGAAGACACAAAAACATTTCCAATAAAACTTTTAGAAGCTCTTCTGTACTTTTCTATCTCGTAAAGCTGTACACTGTAATAACATGTATCCATCGAACCCTATAACTGGTTTTCTTTAACTTCTTATCTTTCCTGTCTCGTAGAGCCGTACATTTGATCTACATGTATAATAATTGTATCCACGCCACCTTTTTAACCGTTTTTCTTTACTTCCTGTCTCGTAAAGCTGCATGCTGTAGTTTTAACCAAGGCTGTGCAGTAGAAAACATTGACGCATGCAAAACCTACTGACGCTATAGATGTTATAGTTGATAGTTTTATTTCAAACTGAATTTCCAACTGACCCCTCCCCCTCCCCCCCCCCTCCCCCCAACCCTTTTCCTCCTCGGTTCTTGCTGAGGATGTAGAGCGACACGATTTTACTGACGGAAAGAACTCAAATAATCATATGAAATAAACTCAGAATAAAATCCTGAAAATACAAAGAATCATGGGGCTTAAACAAGCAAACAAAAAAGAAAGCATTTTAGATGGCCAACGCTGAGCGTGCCTGCATATCATGATATCAATGCACATTTTCGTTCATTTCTCCTACCAACAAACCTCATGATAAAACAGATACACATGTTCACAAAGGAAAAAAGAAACCATTTCAAAACGGGCGATAGAATGGAGGGAAATAGAGAGAGAAAGAAAGAGAGAGAGAAAGAGCAAATATAAGATTGACAATATGTTGCATGCATAATATGATGTATGATTCATGTGTATGTATGTGTCTGTGTGTATGCTGTTCGTTTTCTCATATCAACATCCTCATCAACAACAACGAAAAAGAAATTGAGGGGAAAAAAAAAACCTCGCCCCCCCCCCCCCCCCTCCTTTCTTTCAATAACAGGATAAAAAAGACGGAGGAAAAAAATGGAGAGGAAGGAGGGAGGTACTAAGTAACGACGATCAGTGTTACAATTTAATCTGCATGTATGCAATACTTTACATGATAAAAAAGAACGGGGGGGGGGGGGGGTGATGGGGGAGGGGGAGAGTGGCGGATTTGCTTCCATTGATGACAGACCACAACCTCCCGTCTCCATTCGCACAGTAAGTATGAGCACGCTGCGCAATATGGTGACAAACATAGTGTGAAAAACAATCTGTCGCCTCCTGCTGAACTTCTGACCTTTCGCTTCCTGACGATTTGTAACTTGGAACATGCAGTTGTGACGTGGAGAAATGTTTGGACACCTCAACGCGTTTCTATCCCACCATTAACACTTTGCTTGTCGAGAATGAAGAGAAATGTGTGAAATTTCAAACAATTTACAATCACATGGATATTCGTATTTTGTCCTCTTTCTTATGTCGTTAAGAATCGATGGAGAAAGGGATAACTCTCTTTGGGTGGTCAATGTGTGTTTTTATTGACAAACAACTGGTTTCCTCTCCGTACTATTACTTCCACTCCGCCCAGCCACCACCTCCCTCGCCATCCTCACTCCCTGAGACCAGATTTTGTCATACTGAAGGCTCTCAACCACATGGATACAATATCTCTTTTGAATGCTCTCGACATCCCTGGTTATCGTGTCTGTGAAAATCTCCAATACCTGACAATACACTATTTCTACAAATGGTTTACACATTTATGTACCAACACAACAGTGTTTTTGATTGAATACTTTAGTTACGACATCACCAAGTATGAAATACGATAAAACTGAAAACATTCTATCTATCTGGAATGTACTTACTTTCATTAACTTTTAAAGTGCAATAGCACAATAAAATCTATACATATCCTTTCATGTACCTTCTAATTCGTAAACGTATTCAGCCGTGCCAGACGCAATATAAAGCCGTAATCATGCTGGCGCGCCGCTAAATCCCAACGCAATCAAATAAACAAATAATCAGATGAAAATGCATTTCGTCTCTGAACCGAACAAGGAAAATGTTACACTTGTTCAGAAAATGGCGCCGGATGAGCTATCTCCTCCACTGATGCTAATATGTCTTTTTAATTTAATTTAATTTTTTAATTTTTGTTTCACTTTTGACTCTCTTTACAAATCGTACAGGTATTGTATGTATCATCAATATTTTTGCAAATGCTTTGGTGTCATGATAACCCAGTTTTTGCTTCTTATACTGCTGCTGTTATTACAACTCCTTGTTGCGCTTCTCCTTCGACAGTATGTCCTAACATCTGACAGAAAATAAATTAGGAAATTTAGAACATTGACGATGAAAAAAGAAAATACAACAGTTGCCACATGCTATAAAAGACGCATGAGTCGTTCATTTAGAGTTAATGTATGCACTTGAACTTTGCCATTGGGAATATTTATTTTTGTTGGTGTATTTGTTTCTTTTTGTCGGTTTTTCTGTTTTAATGTTTCTTTGCAGTGACAGAACACAGCTTTGATTAATTACAGAAAAAGAAATGCAAACCCTAAGTCTGTGGTCCAGAGCTCACGTGTTTCAACACAGCCCTACACAACCTTAGTAGACTGCAAAAAGATGCCTCGTCAGCGGCCTACATCATCACATCATAAAGCAAAATATGAAATGGCCAAGGTTCACATCGTTTGGCCGCCTGCACTTAATTAAGTCTAAAAGATGAGCTGTTAACCCTGAAATTGTCAGCTGAAAGGCACAGTATAATATAATCGTAAGACTCGCTCGGCTCACAGATCTGTACATGTTTTCGAATTTCTTTCCCAATGATAAATGGTGTAGTAAGAACGTTTTTAACCGTGATCCGCCTTTATGCCTAAAGCGGTGAATTCTTTACACGGAAAATGCCAAATTTAATGTCAACCAAAATATCCTGACAACCTGACCTTTTCTGCTGACAGTTTGTGAGGATACTAACCACAAAGGGTATTGAAAGCGATCTCGTGAGAACGTCGCTCGTCAATTTTGTCTATGGGTTCATTCTACCAGAAAACACACAACACAAGAACAAGTCACGTCTTTCTCGTTGTTTTTAGGCCCAAGCTGTCATTTTATCATGAATAAATATCGTTCTAGAAACAAGAGCACTCCAGCAGTTTTTTTAGATGATTTTTTGAGGGTTAAACTTCGAGCTGACAATCGACAAAATTTAATCTGCTCAGACTGCCTCATTAGACGTTGTGTCTAAAAGACTTTCTTATTACTAAAGTACTCGACTAATAGTAATACATAAACTGCTAGCAGGCCTCATGGCTCACCTTTCATTTCTTGAATCTGGTTTTCTTAAAGAAACTTCTCTTTTCCAGACGTTTCTCTCCAGCTCTGAGAGTTAATATCCCGTGTTGGCCTCCATGTTTTCGGGTGTTGGGGTATTTGCACAACTGCACTTGGGGGGGCCCCCCCCCCCCCCCCCTTCCAATCCTTCCACTTCATCCACCTCAACAACTGCAAACCACTGAATGAATAATAAAAGAAAAAGCGCGGGGTAGACAAGGTTCAGACAGCCATGCTGCACTTCTTGTTTAACATAAGAAAGGAAACCAAAAGCATGCTTAAAAGCACGCGATCTCCTGACCTAGATGACAGTAAAAAGTGCTAGCGTACCGACGCATGAACCTTGCTATGCTTCTCAAGCTTTTTACATCCACGGGGGCACTACTCACACACTGTAAAAAACACACACACACACACATTTAAAATATGTTGGTACGGCATCAGATTATCAATATGGCCTACTGTCGTTGTTGCTGTATTTTGTAACTGTTGTTGTTTTGTTTTAGCCTTCAATATTTAATAAATAAATTCTTTCACCGCGAAGTGTAATTTCCTCAAGCTGCTATCTTTTGTGTCAAATTGTGATATCTGGTAGCCGTGAAAAGGGAATGTTTTCCATGTAATTTCAGGAGCTCGATGTCAGCACCCACAAGAACGAAGTGGGATGTTCAATGAAAAGTAGATACTCCTTGATGCACTCGGGAGGTCAAATGAATAGGAACTGACACAAACTGAGGCCTTACACTATTATTGGACACAATTACACCGTACATGGACTCTTTCCCCTCCCCCACCCTTAAAAATGCAGAAGACAAAAGCACTTAGAAAAAGGGTTCTTTTTGCCCCGAGTCGTCAAAACTATTAGAGCATAAGCTGTCACTGACGATGTCGCCATATCTGCTTTTATAATATATCTGGCTGGTTACGTTCCAAGAAGTGTATTCTATCTACCGTCATAAACCTCTCATAAAATAAACAATCATCCTTCTCCCCAAAATCTCCCTCTTTCCCTCTTCTCCATTGCTTCGTTCGTTCGTCCGTTCGTCCGCCCGTGCGTTCATCCATACATGCGTCCATCCGACCAACTATCCACAAGTGCATCCATCCGCCTGACCGTTCATCTATTCATCCATACGTCTAACTGTCTGTCTATTCCCGGACTTCACTCTATATAACCCATACGGAAGTGTTGAATTCAGTAACACCTTTAGTCCTCATACGGTCGGGACAGTTAAAAACATCCACCATAATAATATGGTGAAGAGCCAAAAAGCTGGCGTGTGCTAGACCGGAAAAGACAGTGCGGACTCTGTGCTAGGAAGTGACGTGGCCAGCTTGTGCTAGGCTGTAACTGTGCCGTCTGTCATATCCTGCCTTCATAACCGCAGTGTCAGCCTGGACTTTGACCTCATCTGACCTGTACGTATCACTCTTCACATGACTTTGAGTTTCAAAGGGCACAGAATTGGTTCATGCGAATAATTTACGAGTGGATGCTCTAAAAGAACGAATGACACAGACAGAAAGAAAGACAAAATAAGGACGAACAGGCGATGCCGAGAGTGAGTTGTTAAGCCACGGTGTCGACCATCTCAGCAGTGGCTAGGATTATGAGTAGGATTAGGATGACAATGTTTAGGTGACATGTTACTCAGATAGTGAAAATGACGGAAAACTACTACACAGTGACATGTCACCCAGATAGACCCCGGCTAAAAATTAAAATAATTAGTTGCACTAGATCTAATGCACCTACTCCCCTTCTATATGATATATAGGAATAAAACGAGTAAAAACGCATACACTCGTGACCCGCACCCGCATGCCAATAAAACCAGAAAACAATTAATTGTGCAATGTATATGTATTTGTTGGAGTCACAGAGTTGATGGTTATCTCCAGAAAAAGTCTCAATTTTCAGCTTGTCATAACTATTTTTCAGGAATTAGCAAGCACAATTTTCGACTTTGCATAATTACCATATGTCATTACGATTTGAACAACGCTTGCTCTACAATGCAGAAGAACATAATCTGTAGGCCAAAAACAGCAAAATCTACAACAAAATCTAGAAGGGTCCAACAGACTCTAAACATATGAATGTATTGTTTGAAAATGGCTGCACTTAGTTGCAGTGGTTAAAGACCACTCTTCCTCCCCATAGAAAATATATAAGTGTTGTGTTATTCTAAGAATTGTGAAAAACGAGTTTACATCAGAAAATTTCGTTCCTCTAAAAAGGACGTATTCTGAACCCACAATAAAAAAAAAAGGACAGAAATATTACTGTTTTTATCCATGAATTGGCGGGTCCTTTGTACAATTACTGTGTTCCTCTGACCCAGCCTATCGATCTGATGGATCACCACACACTTCATTAAACTGGAGCAGAACATAGGTTTCTGAGTTTCAAGCTGAGGCTTGCTGAGTGGCTGAATACACGCACTGACTAAGCGCTGAGCACGACACTGATGTTCGCCTGGTTGTGAAATCGATACCCAGTGCAATGCAATGCACACTGTAATGCCATAATTAGGCCTGAAGTTCATGTATCGATCTGACAGCAAACTCCGAGCATCGAGACATCTGATCTGCTTCAGTTTCTCTCGTCCAATTTCGCTCTCTCTCCTTCTCCTCCCGTGCTTTTCACTCTTTCCCATCACCTAATTTTTCACTCGTTTTTTTCTGTCGAGCATTTTCTTCCCTCCCCCCCCCCCCCCCCTTTCTCTCGCTTTCTTCTGCAATATGCAATAATGAACGTTTGTTTTGTTGTTGTTGCTGTTGCTGTTGTTGTTGTTGTTTGACGGTAACAAATTAACTAATAGCAAATTTTAGTTGTTTTTTGTTTTGTTTTCTTATTTTTCTTAATTCATTATGCTGCCTGAAACAAGTAAAGACGTTTTTTTTTCTTTTTTCCTTTTTTAAAGTCAGAAAAGCACCACAGCACGAATAGTTACTTTTTTTTCTGTCGATATGTTCTTTTGTTACTTAAAACTTATGGAGTCCAGCAGCTGCAAAAGTCTTGCATCCATCAGATGGCAAAACAGGATCATGTCCGTTCTGCCTCGTTACAATCTAAAAGTTAAAACTGCATCGATGATCGACCTTATCCATCTCTGGCTCACAATGACATACGGAGAGTTCAAAGGGATACATCACGAGGAGAAGGACGGGGAGCGAGAAATTAGCTGTGGTTTCACACTGGAGAACAATTGTTGGCGATTACCCGGGGACGTGATGGACAATAAGGTAGGCCCCCTCTGCCAGTTTCCAGAACTCTCTAGAGCACTCTATAATCATTCACATAAAACCAGCTGAAAGCTCCTGGAGCACTAGGACAACAAACAATCAACACCCAACTGTTGGATTGGCCACTGACAGTGACTAGTGACAGAAATTACTTTGTAAAATATAAATCCAGTGATTCAACTGTTGACTTTGGATATCTTTTGTCAGCGGGTCAGTAAACCCGAGCATCTCCAAGGTTCAGGAACGGAAAAAGGTTGAACGAAACAAATAAACGAAAGAAAAAGAGAGAGAGAGAGAGAAAAGAACAGAAAAGAAAAAGGAAAAGAAGAGAAAAGGAAAGAACAGGAAAAAAAGCCAGTGTCCAATTCGCCTTCAGCGCATTCTGGCCCCACAGGCTGCGGACAAGCGCCGTAGGACAGTGGACTCCATGATGACCCCATGCTAAGGTATGTCCAAGGAGAAAACAATGGAAGGTCACCTCTAAAACATAGGCCAGGCCTCGGTTAGTTCAGAGTGACATGCTGCTCACTTAACAAAGAAAACACCGGAGGAAAGGAAGGGGACCGCTGACAAAATAGAACAGTACAAAAGAAAGAAACTGTTTACCCTTGGTCCATATACCTTGCCTCATGCTCAGGCCTAGGTCAAATCCGGTGACAAAAGGTAGAAGTATCTCTCTTTGAGGGACAGGCCTATGTATGGCTCATAACCACAAGAAGTGAATGCTTTTTCGATCTAACTATTCCAACTCATACTGACTACTGTGGTTTGGTTCGGGTTTGGGTTAAACGACGCATCAGACAGGTCATGGTTATATTGCACCTAATCAGTCGAAGATGCAATGAGTAAGTAAAGTATCCAACATTTTATAAATACTGTGGGGTATCAGACAGTGTAAAAGATAGAACTATCAAAAAGAAAACATACCGCATCTGTAAATATGCCATTTACCTTTCTCTTGTCGCAGATTTACAATGTTTCTACATCACGTTCATACTGCTATCTAAATTTCCGAGTCCTCTCTGTTTCACGCAAAAACATCACAATGGTTTGTGAGTTAGTTTTCTCGGAGAGATCCTTCAGAGGGCGACTCACAAACTGGGATTCTCGAACATCGTCTAAGTCGGCGCGATCATAATGATGTTTTCATTATTGCCCCGACGAAGAGCCAAGCGGGCTCGAAAATTTGGCCAGCAAGATCAGTTAACTTTATGTTA
>JBCEWB010131048.1:0-11220 GCA_039654565.1 Peronia peronii | reverse complement strand
ATAGATAGATAGATAGATAGATAGATAGATAGATAGATAGATAGATAGACAGATAGATAGATAGATAGATAGATAGGGAAAGAGAGCGAAGGCATATGTTTCATTCCGGTGTCATTGCTATTGTTGTTCTATTAGGGATTAAAGTTAATTAGAAATATTTTTAGATTGTATCCTGAGATCAATGTCTACTGTGTCCTTATCTACTATTCTGGTAACAACATGCCCTTCACTGATTAGTCTGACAGCTTAGTCTTTGGAAACAATGTAGGAAAGGTAAGGCGGCTCATGAGGGTGTTTTTATGGCTCTTAGAATCTACCAACAACGATGATGTCAAACAAAACAACACAAACACTGAGATAGTATAATATGAGACAATATGAGACAGAACCAGCTAGCTATAGAAAACATTCTTTCCATGGCAACTTACTAGAAACAGACGTTGTCACATTTTTCTTGTTCGGTTGTTGCTTCCGATCAAATTGTAATCCCTGTCATTTTTTTGTTTTGTATATATGAGGATTGCTGCTGATGATATGCCCAAGATCATGGCAGGTCCACTGTTTCAGTGTAATGGGAATTAGTATTATCGTCAATGCACACCCAACTACACCCACGCCGAGTACATGAGCGGTTTACAGTGCCACATATGACAAGTAATACAGCAGGAACGTGGGAAAGCCACAGGTGTCTGCACTGACCAGGTCAATTCAATCCACAGTTTGTGTCCAATTGCAACGCATGAAGTCCACAGTTTTATTATCCTTCACTGATTACTAATCAAATGTCAAACATCCATTGCCTTACTGCAAATTTGACAGCTGTCTTCCCTCTGCCAAAGGCAGAATCAGTTCTGACTCTCTGACTTAGAAGAAAGAGGGGAGAGGTGCGGGAAATGTGGAAACATTACTGGAATACGTCTGGGATGACCTACCCATTTCCCCAGAATTACTAACAGGGTTTTCGAATTTTTTCTTTGCAATATATAAAGACAGCTAGAACACTGCCTAGGGTAAACATTTAGGTTGTTTAGGGTAATAATCTAACACATTGTCATATTTTTCAATGTAACCCCCCCCCCCCCAAAAAAAAACGTGGCAGTGCATGAGGTTATGGTGAGTTGATAAGCAAATTCGTGTAATTGCTCACTGACAGGCCAACAAAGCAAACAAGAGAATTCATATCATTGGTCATTTGTAACATCAGAGGTCAGAGGTTTATCAGATTTGAAAAATTCTTTTCATCATGGATAAAAACATCAAAATCGCTACGATTCAGACCATTGCGTTGAAATTAATTTCTAGATAAACAAAGAGAAGCAAAACTTGATAACAAAAATTCACAATCGGTTTAAAGGAACATATCAGGCACTGACACTTGGGGTGAGTCGCTAATCTCTCATAAGGTGGTTGGGGGAAAGAGCCGCGGTCACTAATTCAAAGACAGCGAAAGCAAGCAGAGCAGAGAAGGGGGATGAATTTGATAACAATGTCATCAGATAACAAATTATCGAGATGTTTCAAAATCTAAAAGTTTAAGGATTATGTGTTAGGGTTGGAAGAAAAGTACTGGCAAAATGAGCACCTTCATTCCATCCAAATATTGTCATCAACTGAATCGAGATACCCGAGTCAGAGATTGATGTGATAAAAGATTTTTAAAACAGAAACATTAAAAATTTCTGGCCTCTTTTGCCATAAAACAGTCCATTTTAGTGGTAACTTTCTATTGTCCCTAAGAAAGTCCTGATTATTGCACATAATTATTAAATAATGAGGGTAAAATGACATGAACGCAGAGAGAAAAGAATTGTGATATATAGATACCTATATACCTCATAACTTATTACGTACTGGAAAACCAAGCTACTTTACAAACTGTGTCTCTCATGGACAGAGTTTATCACAACTAGAGGGTTGTTTTCATTTGATAACTAGTGAATCTATACTTTCATTATTTTTCATCAGAGCAACACACACGTCCATGTACAACAAAGCTCAAGTCAATATCATGTACACGGAAACAAGAAGTAGGAGAACGTGAATAAGTCATGTTTACTCTAAATACATGACAAATTGAAATATTGAAAACAGATAAAAGATCTAAGGAATTTCGCTGCTTTGTATGAACGATATTGAGCACCAAACGTCCAATTTGTCTGGTCATGATAAATATAAGACTATGTGCAAGGATTCAGGATGGTGTATTTTGATAATAGTTCAGAAATCCAAATAACTTGTGAACATATCTTGAAGAACGAACTATACATCTTCCACCGTACGACAGTACCGAAATGTGACAAACTATAAATCTAAGATTTGTCTAGGTCTGGAGTGATTTGGCCACAATTTGATCATTGACAAGAGAGGTGTTTCCAAGTAAGCATAATTGTACATGTATTATTTTAGTAAGTCAGTGAAGAGAAAACAACCTAAATAGATAAATAAATGATTCAATATTCAGAGATTTTCAGAGACCTTACCCAGTAAATAGGAGTTATCAAAATACTTCGCGTGTTCCAAGCGCAGTAACGTGCCGCGTAATTAACGTAGGGACACAGTACACCTTAGGGGTTACAGCTCTCTCATTAATTTAATAATCAGGCTCAGGCATATTTGTGACAAGAATATGATTTTTTTTAAGGGAGGAGAGGGAAGGAGGGGGGGGGGGAGGGGAGTAAAAATACGAGGAACTGACCAACGCTGAAATCTGTGAAAACGGTGAGGCTAATGATGTTACAATTGCTCATTTCATAGCAAAGCCTGTCAAGGAACACTGCGGCAGATTTATTGCACAAAAAAGTGTACACTTTACCATTTCAGTTTATTCAAGATTATTATGTGCATTCACAGTTGAAAAAAAAAATAATGTATATATGAACTGCGGAACTGAGGTCAGGTGGAATGCAACTGTTTACTACAGAGAAGAACTCATAAAGTTTGAGAAAAACTATTCTTCAGAGATTCCGTGTCGTGCAATTCATGAGGCAATACAAAATGTAATATCCAAGTGAATTCCATCAATAGCCAACATTTGAAATTACTGCCTGCATTCGACAAGCCGCCGATCGATGTTGATTGTCGAGCGCTATTCCATCAGCTGGCTGTAGGTATTCCAAGTCGCCTCCTACCAAGCCGCTTTCAGTACTGAAATATTCGGTAAATATGAAATCTTGATATGGCCGGCCGTACTTTCAATCTTTTCCTTTAATACAGTGAAATCACTAACCAAACGGAGCCAATTGAGTTTTGTTGGCAGATGTGTCGCTGTGAAATATTATTGATCTCATCGCTGGTTGAGGAATTAAAAAAAAAAAAAAAGCATTACTGTATGTGGGCATGGTAATCATATTTGGATATCGTGTTTGTGCATTCTTGAATTGGTCTATTCTTACAATGTTAGAATAACAGGACACGACACAAACATGTATTTAGACTATCACCTTTGACACTGATGCAGTTTTTTAAAAAAGGAATAAAGACGATTTTTTTGTCATTCTTCTTCAAGTCGACGGGTCTTTAAAAAAAAAAAAAACTTTTGGTGTCCATTTATCACCTAAAACATCCATCTTTAGTAACAATACTATGGCAGACTTGCGGGCTTGAGGCTGATATCAGTCAATCTGTGGCCATGTCCTTATCTGTAACACTGACATTAGCACAGCAATGGCGCTGCGATAAGAACGCGGACCAGCAAGTCCACGGCAGATTGTCTCAACGCACCATTCTATCACCGCCCAGTTAAGCTTCCATTTCCCCTACAGCCAATAATAGAAATGTATAGGAATGTTTGAAAACTCCAACTGCTAACGTGTCACATCTGGACAACCGATGTTGAAAAAGACAAGGAGAGAAATGGAATGTTGCACAAGTAATCCAACATGCAAAGAAACTCCTAACACATGACCGAATCTGAATGGGACGGGAAAGAGTCGGGGGGGGGGAGGGGGGGAGGGGGGGCAGTTAAAGAATAATGGTGATTCAAAACTGATAGCAGATGGCCATAATATCAGGAGATCAGACGTGACTGAAATGTGAGAAGACAACGGAAAACCGCTGATCAGATGGGTGAGGTCAGGAGAGTAATGGCAAGGAACCCGCAGAAAGATCGTTGAGATTAAATGTTATGGCCCATGGCTATGTTTATCACTGGAACAATATATTATCTCATTCCAACCAACCACAGTAGGTCAACAGAAAGATATCTAAAAGCTTGCATATTTGCTCTGCCTAAAAGCATGCGACAAAACAAATATCCGCATCTGACACGATTTCCGTTGGCAGCACAAAAGGTGAACGCAGGAGCTGTATGAGCACCACAATAACTAGGAAAACTGAGAGCAGAAATTCAATCCAACTACACTCATACCATATATGTGGGATAACTAGATGCAGCGAGTCATTGGTGAATGGACGCCAGTAAATTAATAGCGAGTACATCGTTTCACCGATGGCAAGAGCTTGGAGTTAGCCGAGATCGACATAGTCGCATTGGACACGTGGAACTGACATAAACAGATAATTATTATTCTGTTATTCTCTACGCTTGGACATAAAAGGGGATGGCTACCGTTGATCTTAAATGGTTTGACACTCGATCCCAACTGAGAAAAGACATCCTTTTAAAAAATCTGCACTCAGCAATTAGGAAACGAAATAACATTTCCGGTAAATTGCTTAGAAATGATTCTGGCAAAGAACATTTAGGCTGACTGCGTTCCTGAATCCTACTGACATTGATAGTCGTGTCGTAAATGTCCTATAGCTCTCAAAACATTTTCTTAGGCAGCATTGTAGAACTGCAATTAATATACAGGATGACGAGATGAGATGTAAGACCAAAGGCTGTCGTACAATTCATGAGATGTTTACATTGGCCATACTGACGTCACAACACTGTGGTATATAAATACAGCATATCTCAATCGTGGATGCATTAGCCGAGAGAACTGAATTCAGCAACACAGAGACACAATGAGTATTTTTCTATATTACTATTATTATCATTATTATTATTATTGCTATTATTATACATCATTATTATTATTATTATCATTATTGAATGAGTAATAAATTGAAAAAATTATTATAACAACTTACAATATCAGAACTTTTAAAAACATTCAGCTTGTTCGAATGTGAAACAGTTCAAGGTTAAAACATTAAGTATATATTTACTTGACAATTAATGACCACTGTTTTGTTCCTTGAAAGATGTTTACGATCCCAGAGATTGTGCTAGCATTTATCTAAAAAAAAATCGTGACATAGAAGAACTCCACATTGTTTGACTGAATAAGATCTTTACATTTTGTTTTGTTCCTGTTTAGTTTCAATTTGGTGTCTGCTGAGATCACAAAGGAAATCTCTCTCTTAAACAGCATGAAGAGATGACCTTCTTGGTTAATCAATACATGGCGCTATCGGAACCATCTATCACAGATCAATGCTGTTTAAAATGTCAACATACTATCATGACTAATCTCTCCATTCTTAGACCGAATAAAGGCTTCATGAGATTTTAATTTGGTATTCCGAAGGCATTTTATACGACAGAATATGTTTATATCACACCGCTACATATTTTGCTGTCCATTGGGTCATTACGTTCCAGGTAGTTACATATATGTGATTAGTACCATTTAATCATCTTCATTCTCCTTATTTCATTTGACAACTTTATGTGAAACTATCAGGAAAATGTCCCGCTCGTTTTTACAGAGGACTTGATTTGATGAGGCTTCGGCTCGATTATGGCTATATTACATAAAACACGGCAAATCTGCAATTTCCATGCCTAGAAACCTACGTCACTGTCTAAACTTATGATCGTCGACGTTTGTAAAGGTCAGTTAGGGTATATCAAAAGCATACCCGTAAATTGCACGGTCAATTTATTTCATCACAATGGATCACCAACGTTTTTAAAACATGCGAAAAGAAGGAGGGAAGAGAGGAATGGAAGGAGAACAGAGCAGACTTTAAAAAAATAAAATGGAAGCAAACAAGAAGTAGGGTGAGAGGAACTGATGGAGTACAATATAACTTTTGCAAAAGAAATAAGACCTCTCATCATAATTGCTTACATCATCAACTAATTCTTAAATTGTCTTACGTAAAACCGGGGAGGGGGTGGGGGAGGCGGTGGGGGAGGGGACGGAGAGGGCTTGGGGGTGGGGGCTGCAGCAAGATAAAGATACAGACGAAAAGAAAGCAAAACAAGAAAATGGCAAAGTAATGAAAATAATTATATAAATGCTAACTGTTGAAGAGAAGAGGATTCAGACGAGGTACAGACAGAAGATGATATGTCAAATTAGACTGTCTGGACTATTAAACGCTGGAAATGAAAGGTTAGTAGCTTGAGAACCTAATTATACTTGTACAACGGTAATTCCAGAATTTCAGCAATAACAAACTAACAAAATTCCCCCTCTCTCCGTTCTTTAAATTCATTTTGAAATGATTCATGGCACAAACAAGGTAGTTCTTATTAATAGGGCGAAGGTGGCCGGTCCCGCTTCTCACTAGTTTATTCATCAGCAGATAGATGAAAAGCAGCAACAATAAAAACCTGCGTGTGAATCGACAAAAAAAAATTGAATGAATATCTAAGTTCTTAACAGAAAGTTAAAAGAATGTATAAAAAGAAAATAGGAAATGAATATGTGTTGGAGACAGAGAGTTAAAATGAACATCTAGATCTTGACTGAAAGTTCTATGTACACCTAAGGTACGGACAGAAAATTAAATAAAACATATGACAGTTATTGAAAGTGACTTTAAAACCAGAATCATCAACAGAAAAGTAATGAGCACTGAGGACACTAACAGAAAAATTGAATCAACATCTGTGTGTACAAGATTACCAAACATTACATGAGCATTTGCGACATCAACAGAAAATTAAATAAACATCTAGCTCATGAATAGAAAAATAAATGTAGTTTAGCATTATTATTTTCATTATTTTGTGATTGCTTATTTGCAGTAACAGTAATCCATTCCTGCTTCAGAAATTATAGAAAAAAATATAAAATCATATTAAAATTTGTGGAGTTTCAAAATAAAACTACCGGTATATTTTCAATTAAATTTGTCTGGAGTGTATTGACATTAATTTTAGACAGTACAATGTACTTTATTATGATATTATTATGAGATCTTCCTGACTCATTATTGCTATGTCATACTATGTGGAAAGGTTTTTTTTTTTTTCTTCATAATATAAGATACGTGTCAAATTCATCTTTTCCTGATTAAGGAAGTGAACAAGGAGGAAGAAAACGCGATGGAAGAGAAAGAGGCGAGGAAAGAGAAGACAAGAAAAAAGAGTATGAAGAAGGGGAAGAAAACAAAGAAGACATAAAGAAGGAGAAAACAATAAAGAAGACTGAGAAGAAGGAGGGGATGAAGAAGCAACAGAGAACGTACAGAAAGAGTAGGGGTTGAACATGAGCGGAGAAGGGCCATACAAAATGGAGCGGGAAGACAGAAATCAGAAATAAACAGAGAAGAGGCAGAGAGACTGTTTGACCAAATAAACTGTCAAAGTAACATCACCTTCTAGCACTACTAACGGCTGTTTTTATATGAATGTAGGCTACATGACTTTTATATCAATAGTTAAATTAATTTTGATGCATTGGAGATTCTTCTTATTTTTCTATCTTATCCCCTTCGTTGTATTTAGACCTCCATGTGAGCACGAAACATGACAATTAACGATGAAAGCAAGAGCAATTTTAAACAGAACAAAAGAAAACAAAAAATGTGCAAAGGAGATAGACATTTATCCAGTTCGTTTTATATCCATAAAAATTACCAAACAACTCAAACCGCGGCGCCATCAAAACGAAGGAACAAATAAAAAAAAAAAGACTATGCTTTTGCAAGTATTGTCCTTCAATTATGATGTGCTGTGCTGTTATTTCTGAAACAAATAAGATTCCAGGGCTTCATTTTGGTGGTTTGACAGAATTTTCTTACAATTCGCCATTTCAAAAGATTTTTGTTGTAAATCAACTTCCTACTGTTAAGATATCATTATATAAGTTATAAACAAGCAGTGTGAAGTAAAAAAAAAAATCACATTTACTATATTTAATTGAAATACAGTGAAAGAAAATTGAACAAAATTCATCACAAAACGTTTTGAAATTGTTAATTCTTTTTGTCATGTTTATTTTCATGGGCATGTTTCAAATAAAACAACTGAAGTGAGTTTCTTCCTTCACAATGCTTGTTTATACCTCAGTTAATTTGGCTGACTACAAAAATACCTTAATGTCGCTGTCATAATCTTAACTCTTGGGAGAAATGATTTTGCTGAAAATGAAAAAGTGTCTTTTTTTCTTTGTATTTTTTAAATAACAGTAGAATACACTAATAGTATATTCTGAGTCTTATCGAAAATGGATGTCTATAGATATTTATATTCGTTTTTTGTCATTTCAACTTCCTGATCGTCACTATCGACCAACATCCTATTAAAGGGCATGTTATACTGCAAAAATTTCATTGAACCTGATCGTAAAAACTTCTACTCTTTCATTCCACCATAAATTGTTTCACGTCACAATCGCCATTGTCTCAACATTTCCATGTTTTAGCCTTCAGATAACCTTTTTTCCTTGCATCCTGGCGCCTGTCTGATGTTGCTGTTATATTTTTCCTCGTGTTAGGGGCCTATCGAACAGTATAGGACCTTCTTCTATCAATTTTTCCGCAAGAATTATTTTCTTTGCATTTCCTCAACATAGGGTCGTAGTGACACACTATTCAACCGATAAAAAGTGTTCTGTTTTCAGGTGTGTACTGTTTACTAGGTTGTACGATATTATATTTTGTCATACCTCGCTTTTGTATTTCGCTTCATAGGCTGGAAAGGGTGGGCAATGTTTAGGGTTGTAGACAATACCTATTCTTTAGGCATTACTAGAGCTCTCATTATTATTATCAATCAAATATGACCATGCTCCACGTTGTAGTAAAGGGAACGTTCACCATCTGATGTTTCATAGACGAGTCCTCAGTTGAAAGAATATCAAATCTTATAATAATCCCAACTGAGGGGGACTATAAGTCTTGCTCTCTTCATCACAAAAAACGACTGAAATACTTTCGGATTAGCTCAAGAATTGAAAACGAGGAAATAAGGAAATCAAAATTAATAAATAAACCTTGGACACAATGTCGTAACTAACTTATGTTGTTATTCCTTATAATTATTATGTTACCATTCTCAGTATGGCTTCCGAGCTGAGAGGTCGACAGCTGATATGGTCTTTTCCCTCTGCTAGCTTCAGGAGAAGTGCTGAGAACAGCAGGTGTTCCTGTACGTGTCCTTCATTGACCTCACCAAGACGTTCGACCTTGTCAGCAGAGACAGGCTTTTCAAGATTTTCCCAAAAACTGGCTGCCCATCGAAACTGCAAAGCATGATTGAAGCCTTCCACACCAACATGAAGGGGACAGTGCAATTTAACGGCCGCTATTCCGAGTCTTCCAGCATTAACAGCAATGTTAAACAAGGCTGCGTCTTTTCGGGCTTTTCTTGGCCCAGCATCTGAACCACGCCTTCGGCCTTGAAACTGAGGGAATATACTTGCCCGTACCAGATCAGATGGCAGGCATTTCAACTTTGCCCTTCTCAGAACCATGGCCAAAGTACGGAATGTCCTCATAACGAACATACTTTTCGGCGACGACGCAGCAATTGCCTAGCACATCCAGCGCAGCGGGAACTTCAGACCCTAATAGATCGCTTCTCCCAGGCCTGTAGGAACTTTGAGTTAATTATCAGCCTGAGGAAAACAAACAAAATGGGACAGGACACAGAAACAGAACATCGCCAACTATCGCTATCGACGACTATCAATTCAAAATCGTCCTTGCTTTTACTTAGGGCTGCACTATCACAGACAACTTCTTACTGGACACAAAGCTTGATGGAAGGATCGGGAAGGAATCGAGTATGGGCAAACACCAAATCGACCACGGGAATTAAGATGGCAGTGTGCAAGGCCTCCATCGTCAGCACACTGCTACACAGCAACGAGACCTGGACAATGTACAGCAGACAAATGACTCTTCAACACCTTTCATCGCAGATGTCTCCGTTATGTATTTGGCATAATCTGGCAGGACAAAGTTACAATCAAGAAGTCTTGTCTTGCGTTGGTCTTCCCTAGTATGTAAATCCTGCTGCAACAGCCAAGATTTCGCTGGCTGGGCCATGTTCGCTGCATGGAGGATGATAGAATCCCCATAGACATCCCCCTGTGGAAAACTTGTATGGGAAACGACACATTGGCCGCCCAAGCTGCGCTACATAGACATTATCAAGAGATATATGAAGGCTTTTGACATTGACACTGAGTCCTGGAAGGACCTTGCAGCTGACTGCTCAAGGCGGAGAAGCATCCTGTCTCAACACCTCACGTAGGGGGAGAAGAAGCTGACGTATGCAGCAGTAGAAAAACGTGCAGGCAATAGCAGCACTCTTACCCAAACAGACCAAAGACCACTCACAGATGCGACCTTTGTGACAAAGATTGCCGGTCGTGAATTAATCTCTACAGCCATAGGCGATGCTGCCCCAGGAGAGTGGACAGCCAGAACGGATAATATGCCATGGTCAGCACTGACTGACGGAGGCCTGTAATTGTCTTATCGGGAGAAAATGATCAATGGACGAGCCAGAGAATATGAGATCAAGTGGGTAAAAAAGAAAGAAAGAATTTGCATGCCCTCAATACCTCGTAAAGTAGATGGCCATTTTCTACTGAAATAAAAGAAAGAAAAAAGAAAAAGAATAAGAAAGTAATTAAGAAGGCAGGAACGAATAAAAGAGATTATAGAGAAGGAGGTCAAGAGAGGACCAGTGAGCACAAAATAAGCCACCAAATGACATTTGGCGTTCCATATCTGTAGGTGATAAAAGAAAAGAGACAGAAAAGGCGGAAATTGACCAAAGAAGCTCAGAGAAGTGAGTGCTTGTCGAACTTGTAAACGAATGACTGATTGACTCACGGAGGGAGTCAGATTGGGTGACTATTGACATAACCTTAATCTCATCAGATTCTGGCTCTAATTCACGTCTGGTAATTTTCTCTTATAATAGCAGTCCAAAATCACAAAATTCCCATTCTATCTATCTATCTATCTATCTATCTATCTATCTATCTATCTATCTATCTATCTATCTATCTATCTATCTAT
>JBCEWB010131015.1:0-11221 GCA_039654565.1 Peronia peronii | reverse complement strand
ATCTATCTATCTATCTATCTATCTATCTATCTATCTATCTATCTATCTATCTATCTATCTATCTATCTATCTTACTGCTCACAGTCTCAATATCCAAGAAATTTCAAGCAGAGGGGTTGTAGATTTAGGATAGAGATGATGCCCTTGGTAGGACCTTTTTGAAACCTGTCATCCAGAAAATCGATCTGCATGACCAATTCCGTCTAGTCGTAGTTTTCTTTTGGTTTCTTTTTTCTTCTGAACTGTTTAAAGAGTAGATGTCAGTTCTATTTAAAGAGAAAGATTTCCAGCCGATGGGATCGTGTAATGCACCATCGGCTTTGCTTTGTTTTACGATGTATTCGGCCGGTATTATAGGAGTAAATTTTCACAAGTTCCTATAAAGAAATGATAAATAAATATCTTTTTATCGTGATGCTGGAATGCAGTCAATGTGATGAAGTCTCCCATCACTGTTTTACAAAGAGCAGGTTCTATATACGTCTTTCAACTACTTGGTGGTTATCTGGAGGAAAAGTAGGTACATTTTAAATGTACACATTTTTACTTACATCCTAATTTAAGCCACATACAGGAGGATTTGTCTGTGGTGATATTAGATCTTAAAGAAACCTTGATAAGATGTGTGAGAGAGAGAGAGAAAAAAAAAGCGAGGCAGTAAGACAAGAAAGAAAGGATGAGATAAAGGAAGAATGAAAGAAAGGATGAGAGACAGTGAGAAAAGGAAGAGAGACAGAAAAGTGAAAAGAAGACAAATGGAAAAGGAAGAAAGAAAGAGTGGAAGAAAGAAAAAGAGATAGTAAGAAAATGAATAAGGAAGACAGAAAAAAAGAACGAGAGAAAGAAACGAAGACAATTCGATAAGAATGAAAGAAAGCAAGAGAAAAAGATAAGGTTAAAAAAAAGAGAGAGACCAGAAAGAAGAAAGAGAGAAAGAAAAAAGAAAGAAAAAAGAAAGATAAATAGAAAGAAAAAAGAGAGAGGAAGAAAGAAAAAAAGAAGAAATGAACGAACGAAAGAAGAACGAACCTAAGAAAAGAAGAAAGTGCGGGAGAAAGAGAAAAAGAGAAACGCTGCCGACATAAGAACAAGATAGTGCCGAGGTGTCACAATCATTAGATACACGGTATTGTTTGGACGGAGGTTGTTTCAGAGAGCTTTTGAACACTTGGTTTGAGCAGTTCTGAAGTGTCTCACTGTTAAGTTTCAAGTCAGTCAACCAAAAACAATCATGTACAACGACAAATGCCTTTAACATTGTCAGTTCAAGTGTATCATGTTGCGTCGCTGCTCAGCCATACAACGTTTGACAACTTTGAGTCCCAGGCAAATTGATACATTCAAAGTGATGATAACGTCGAGGTTTTGATGTAACTTTGTTTCACACCAACAGCTAATTGCTAATTCATTCCCTGAGTTTCCTCCAACGGATTTACGTTTAATCCTGGGTGTATCAGGGAGTTGTTTGCACAAATGACATACTCAATACTCTTTCCATATGAATGGCTTGTTATTATTAGGAAATAGAGTCAGGAAAAGCCATGGACAAGAGAAGAGCATCACCAGAAGAATAGGGAGAGGCAGACTGGCATGGCTAGGGAAGAAACCTTGGTTCCCCCGAAACAAGACATCGACTCAAGAACCTCCACACGTCTTTCGGTATCTTATTTTGTCGCTGGTCCTTCAAAGCACATGCACCTCTTTATTTTGTCCAATTTTGTCTTGTCGTAACAACAATCCCTTGAGAGAGCCACTCGCAGGTGGTTGAACGCGGAAATTGGCTGTAGCCGTAACCATAACCCTGTGAAATATTCTCCGATTAACATATGATTCAAGAGGAAGACACAAGTCCTACATTATTATTTAAGCCTACTGTGTGTTCTTGTGTTGGGATTTAACAGCACATCAACACGATTTGGGCTATATTGTGCCTAGCACGGTAAGAGCATTTCCATGTTAAAATGATTGATCAAGGTGTAATATAAAATATAATACTTTATGGGCGATGCATGTGCGTGTACCAGTTGTATAAGGCACATCAAAAAGTGTCATTTCTTGAAAATGATGAAACATTGTTGTAGTAGAACAGCATTCTAGCAGATTCTTTTGACACTTTTAGGGTTAAAGAAAAAACCCGGAGGAAAGAATTTGCAGTGTCAGACACTCAAACTACACTGGTTGTAGAGTTCCCTCGTCATCTGGCATGGTTAGATTTTGGTTTCAATTACAGATCCGAGTCTTGGAACTGTCCTTCCTGCACTGATGCCGCACCTACTCATTGATTTAAGGCAGAGGTTCCCACCAGGTGGGTAGCGACACTCAAGGAGGTCCTGAAGCCTTGGCAGGGGGTTCGCGTAGCATGGCTTGGGATAAAATCAATTTTATGCTTCTTTCCCTCCCCATTACAGAAAATTAAATGTAAATTAAGCTGCTGATAGGAGGGGGCACGTGGGTAGGGATGGTGGGTGCAAAAACGTTGGGAACCAGTGATGTAGAGTATGGATCTAGTGCCAAGAGTTTGAGTGTGAGGAGAAATGATGAAAAAGGTCAAGAGGAATGAATGCTGTGCTTGTTTCAGAGCACAAGATCAACACTGTATACATGTAGACACCCTATCACCTATCCCTTGACCTCAGCCGATGTTGTACGAGGGGCGCTTGTGAAGTTGAGACCAATTTCCTCCAACTCCCTGGGTCTTCTGCTGCTCTCTGGGAAACAGCTAGTCTCACTCCTGTCCATCCTCGGATGGGATGTTGTTTTTCCCACCTATCCCTTTGTTTCCCTCATTTACGGCTGCCTCATTTACTGTTTTTGACCAAGGTCTGACGAAAGCGACACATGACTGTCTTATTTCAGCGTCCTTTTCTTCATCGTAGTGAGATTTATATAAGGACATACAGCTTCTTGGATTCTTTTGTAAATCACTAGATAGCTAAAGTAAAAATTATGTTAATGAATTCGTGGGTATAAGATAGTGGACCTTCGATTCTCTCCAATTTTTAGGAGGTAAAGACTTGAAAAACGGACGGCGAAAGGAGACATGTCACAGATCCATTAAGATTATATATTTTGAATCACAGTTTCAATTAAGTTGTTACATGTGTGTTTGTGATGTACTCCTAACTATCGTGATAAATAAATTTTCTATGTCTTTGGAATCTCTCACCGTCACTGACACTGTGGTTGCTTGTAATATAGAACTCAATCAGATTTGTAAACTAATCTCTTTGGAAAGAAGCTAAAAAGTCGCCACAGATGATGTGGGAAAGATATCGGGATGAATTAGTGAGCAGAATTGATTGGGACCCACTATTTGAATGAAATTGTGAACTTGTCTTAGTGAGAAACAAAACACTACGTCGCTGAAATTGCTAAGAGTTTAACTTTTACTGTGCTACGAGCCAGTGGTATATGATGATAATCATGGAAATTTGGTCAGTGATATTAGCTTATTCAATCTTTACCATATCAAGTTCTACATATTGTTGTTTGTTTTGGTGTATTTGATTATTTGCCGGTAGACAGTCCGTCTTAGATTTTAAGACATTTCTATAACATTGAAATGATGATGATGATTTTTTTTTCTGTGTTGATTGACGAAGAGCCAGTTTAATATTCCATCAATCTGATCAATTTTCAATCTTTTAATTCGCCGGATTTGCTGTTTGTTACTTTGCTGTATTTGACTGAGTACTGGTTTCAAGGCATTTATATTATAATTATTATAATAATTACATGTATGACGAAAATGATGCTCTGGCTTTTGGCGCTACAATTTTCGTAACCAGATGACTCTTTGTAATCTTCTAAGACATCCTAGTAAAGTGACGATGATGGTGAAGACAATCGCGAGGCTTACAGACCAAATAAATATCCCTTTCTATTACAGAAACTGCTGGAATTTCACAAGATTTGTATCTTCATTCAATTAACCACCGCTGAGCTGAAGTTTGCGAAGAGTTCAACAAAAGCGAAGACGCTGCTAGCTGGAGTCCTGATGGCTTTTTAAACCGCTCGGGTAACGCCCCTAAAAATCCATCATCTCTGGCATCTCACGAGCCGAGGTTTCTCAGCCGGAGGTTTTCGAGAACAGTGATATCCCAGTGTGCGGGGATTGCAAATCTCTTCTTAATTGATTCTCATCTCTTCATTCTGAGAGAAACTGAATTTGTCTCTTTGCTCTTTTTTAGGTTATCAAGTGGAACTAGCAAGCACATAATATCATATTTTGTATATTGTTGTGTCTGTTTGTCCCGGCAGATAATCTATGTTATTTCTTTACGTTGTCTTGTGGTTTCTTACTAATTTCACTTGTTCTGGATGGAAAACAGAAATTGCAACTCTGAAATAGATTCTAATTTTGTTTGTTTGTTAGCAATATCTTGATTTGTCTCTTAGCGACTGTTGATTATATAATCTATTCCTGCTATGTCTTTGTAAAAGTTGGCCTTCCAGTATTCCATTTATAACTATAATTATACACGTTCTTCTCAGAGTTCTCGTTGTTGTTGTTGTTCGCACTGGCGTAGCTGAAGTCACGAATAAGCCCGACGATCATTCCTCTCCCTCCATTTCACTCCAATCCACCCCTCCCTCCTCATCCTCATCCACCTGAATAGTACTTGCATTGGACCGGGTTTATGTCATTTGGACGATCTTCGAGGCATTATTTATATTGCTTAAACCTCTCAGAGGCAAATCTATAGAGACTTGTCGTTGCTCTTGTCCATATGAGAGACGCACCCACTGAAGTACATATACAATTATACAAGTACACTGTTGAATTCTTTGCTAATTAAAGTAAAGAACGACTTAACGGATGACAGAAAAAGATGCATCGAATAAGTGAATATATTAGATACTACTTCGGTATCATTTGCGATGCATATGATTCATTTTGTAATTATTTCTTTAATCGTCATAAACAGATTTCTTAATTACATTTCAAATTTATTTTTTTCCTGTCGAATGTACAAGGGCTCGCCTTGTATGCTAAATGTTTACCAAGAAGGAACACGCAGAAAGGATCCCTTTCCCTCTTTCCCTCCCCACTTCCCCTCCCCTTTCAAGATCAAAGAAACAGAAAGAGCAAAGATATTGGTTCTATTCCCTAGACAAGTTGAGACGACCCAAGACCTAGGAGACCCTGGACGACATCATACTGGTGAGAAACATCGTTGTCTTTGCCAACATAACAGATTCGATTGTCTTGTCGGGCTCAAATATTTGCCAGAGAGTAGACACATAATGATCTCGGCCTAACGAAGAGCAAATGTCAGCCTATTCTGTTCTCATTGGTATCTTGTACACAGCCAGTCGTCCAGAGTTTCATGGGTGACCTAATCTTGTCTACATCATGTCACAGAATAGGAATATGACCAAAGAATCTCGTCCACTGACCTTTTTTTGTGTTACTGCACTATGTGAAGCCTTTTTATTGCAGACCGATCTCAGCTTTGTCTGTGTGTGAGTGGGGTATGTCTGTTGTGTGTGTATGTGAGTGGGGTATGTCTGTGTGTGTATTGTCTGTGTAAATGTGCATTTGGTCTGGGGAAAGAGAGGGCGGAAGGGGGGGGGGGCTGAGGGGGAGGAGGCGTCGAGCATTTTGGATTGGATGAAAAATATGGCATAACTCTGGAATACTGACAATTTTAACCGCCTTGTTTTGCTTTTGTGTTCGTTTGTTTGTTTTTATTTGTAAAAGAAAAATCCTGGACTCGTTCAGTCATTGAAATTTATAATTCAGTTTCTCCTATCCTCATGGAATTTGAACCATCTATGGTTTTACACTAGACATATAATATGTCTTTTCTTTTTCCACCACTCTTACTCTCACCTCTCATTTACACAATCATACATTTTAACACTGCAGCAAGCTTGGCTTATGTCCGCCATTTAGATCGTCATGACAAGATTGGATGTCTGTCTCTGGACAAGACAGGTTGTACCACTCTCATAGACCTTGACAGAAATGTTTTTCATCACCTTATAATTTACCTCCCAAAGCTTATTCAAATAGTTTTCCACAATGTTAAAAGATAATCTCTTGTATAACTTCACTATTTAAAAACTGTATGTTGTTTACTGTGTGATGAAAGAGAGATTACAAAATTACATCTGAACTCAAATTTTCAAGGAAATTGCGTTTTGTCGAAGCACGCTACTAACACAGTGAGGTAAAAAAAAAAAACACACACACACACGTTGTCAGGGCATCCTATGTAAAGACAAGGTCCTGAGTAAATGACTGCAAATTGCTGTTGTTTTGGAGGAGAGGGATGATTCATGTCAGCAGTGTGTTTGTGTAGCAGAACTGCTGGCCTTGATCTTCTTCATGTGGTACAAACGGCCAGAGAAATGTTCACATTAACAGCAAGAACAACAACAACAAATGGAATATGATAATGGTGAAAACGATGTCCATATATTAACAATAATAGATTGTAAAGCGCTTAGAGCCTGTACATATGGGGATAGGCGATTAGGCGCTATATAAATACTCTCTATTATTATTATTATTATATTAACAACAATAATGGTACTTTTTATGTGTTATTATTACCATGCCATCAATAGTACTGTAATTATTATCAGTGCGTTACGTTCTCTTTGTGCCCTTTCAAACTCCTGCGGGTGGTTATCTCGATTATTATCAGTATCATTTTACAGAAAAGACCTGATTGTTAAAACATCAGACTAGGTACATCACTATAAAAATACTATAGATGTACCGGATATGAGAGCGACTATCAGGAAATGTTAAATTCTCGAGCGTACCTAGTTCCTTGTCATTGCATTGTTTATCTTACAAGTCAATATTTCATCATAATCAATTATTATTATTATCGTAATTGTCGTATTTCACGTTAATAATAAATAATTATCAACATGTCACAAGTAAGTTTGCAGACTGGACATACTATCGCACAGGATTATCCATACACTACAATACCAATACACACGCATGTGCACACACACATGCACAGGCATGTACACTTAACAAATGATATACTCAAAACGCAAGGCGTTTTCTTAAAAGAATTTGTAGACATAAACAACATAATATTATCTCATGTTTAATGAGGTTCTTTCACACACACACACACACACACACACACACACACACACACACACACACACACACACACACACACACACACACACAAACTAACAATAACAACAACAATAACAACAAAGAAAAAAAATCAAATTCCAAAGAAACATGTCCTCAATCCTTTTACATGATATCAAACAAAACAAAAAAAATGTTCGCTGCGAATTAAAGAGCAATGGACTGGTTTGTCGTACATGGCAGGGTTAGTTCTAGATTTCTATGGACTTTGAACGAAGTTTCAATAGGAATCATGGAATAAACCCGCTAACACCCAGCTTGAAACCCAGTCGAGGACGGAATGTCTGACCAGCTCAGTCTCCATGTCATCAGGACGCCAACAATCAAATAAATCGCCAACCCACGATGCATGAAATGAGACTATCGGGAATTGAAAAGAATGTATTTATTCCTCCGATCTGACTGTCGCAAACGTCATTAGTCCGATGTTATTTTTTTGTATATCCATCATATAAATATGAAGAATGTTCGAGTTGTCACAAGCTTTTGTTGTTACAAATACTCGCCAAAGCGAGTCACTGAAAGGAGCAGGAGGTAGAAAACTAGGATGAGTGCGGAGGGGGGGGGGGGGGGGGGGGAAGTGTTGGAGAAAAAAAGAAGAGGGATAAGAAAAATCCTGAGGGAGGGAGACTAGGGTCAGCATTGAAGGGAACCAGGAAGAAAAAACAAACGAAAAAGGAAAGAAAGAAAACTGATCACGTTTAGAGAATTTTTGAAATTCACCGACCTGTATTTCTTGACAACATTGTAGATGCATCAGCGTAGTCTATCAGTCAGGCTTCAGTTCTTGCACCTTACAAACACTGGCTAGTGTACGACGCTCTTAGAAACTGCATTTTGGCATACCAGATTGTTTATTTTGGCTCCTTTATTTGTTAAACTTTCCTTTCCAAGATATTTGAACTCTCTTGAAAAATGTTCGAGGGTGATTGCGAACAGAGGCATCGAAGATAAAAGGCGAGAGGACTGGAGTCCGAATATTTCATCACGGAGAGATGGAAAGTTGATGTTTCTGAAAATGATATCATTAATAGCAAAAACATTAACAAATCCGTACTGTGACACTGTTTCTAATCTAGCCTAGAAATGATTCTCTACTTTCGATGTTGTTTACCACTTTTGATAGCTTTAAAAGTATTGCTGTTTGATGTGGAATTATTTGGAAAATGCAGCATGTCAGAATCTTTATGAATAGCTTAACTTGTCTCACCCTATGTCTAGTTGAGGAGCGAGGGTTTCTTGTCTTCCCTTCTCGCTGAACTCTCACCTCTTCGTCCCAATTTTGGCAACCCCGGTTCGGAACGTCCTATTTTTCTTCTGGCTTATGTCATCCATCTTTTATGTGACATTGATGAAAGATGGGGGTGGGAAGGCCGATGGGAGTGGGATATGGGGGGGGGGGGAGCAGGGGGAACTCTTCTCATGCATGGAGGACTTCATTTGCAGATCTCTTTCGGTAGCAGCAATGTCCAAATGTCATTGTCAATATTAACTATTGTACTACAGGTATCCGCTAACCATAGGGGCCGTCGATACAATGGTGTTTAAAGTTCAGCATTTACAATCTTGCCAGATCTCATCTTCACAGTCTGCACCTCAAAGTTGTTCCAATCTACATTTGAAATTATGACATATTACAGGACTTCTGTGGAACAATCTGTTTCTCATAATTTTACAGATGGTGATGTTTTAAACTAGCGGGTTCCATGCAGAATGAGAGAGATTTTGTCGTTTCTTCAGTTAATTCCAAAACAATTTCACCCAAACATAAAAGAATACACAGATTACGAAGTGTCGAGTGAATCCAAGTACCCGGATACATGTATTCGTAAACTGTGCCGATAAATACAGAATCGACCGTGGGTTGCCCATCACAGGAGAATTAGATCCGAAAGAGCTGATGGCAGCAGCCACAACTTGGAAACGAGAGAATAATTAGATTAATACCATTCTGAAGGAGAGCAGAGAAGAGAAGGCAGAGAAAGTTCCCAGTCTGACTGGCTGAACTGTATTGACGAAAGGTCTGTGGGAGCCCATTTGGTCTTGTGTGTGTTTCTAGTACAAAACATTCCTGGCAGAGCGAGTGTTTGTCAAATTTTGCAGTGAGCTGTGTGAGAGAAAGATAGGAATTATTTGCTTGAGCATGAAATATCTAACTTAAATAAGTGAGAAAATGAAATGAACAAAACTGCCCCTATATAGAAGGAACGGTAATGGAATCATTTCCGTTGCATTTTACACATGAGTGCTTATCTAAAAGACAGTTTTGCAAGTGAAAACGTTTAGATCACAATAATTATCCATAGATATGATGAAGAAATGAATGAGTGTTCTGAAAACAAAATCATGTGTATTTTCTTAGCCGTCTCATAGGCGACAAATATAAAAAAATTTATAGAGAAATATAGATAAAGCAATAGATAAGTAAATGTGCAGTTTCATAATTCTGGCTTTGTCAAATATTGCTGTGTCACATTAAAAAAAAAAAGCAATTCCATCTAGGAAATGTTTGCAGAAAGAATAAGGGGCGCTTACATCTTTTCCCACAATTTGGCAATTGATGTAAAAGTAATTCTTGAAGAACTGGAGTGGATATCATCATGTCTTTTGATAAGGAGAGGCTAGTCATATATTTTATTAACGTTTATTACATAGTGTTTAATGTCTCAATCGTCTTGCCTGTATTAAAAATGTGCTCACCTTGCTGTAGAAAGCTAAGCAGCCGTGTTACTGTAAACGTTCTGTGGTTCTGCTTTACAAAAAATGATACAGTCAGATTCTTAGGTACCCTAGAAATTTGTCCCAGCAGTAAGTCCATATACTTCATACAATAAGTCATACAGTTTAAATACTCATTCATCTATCTGGGGTTATAAAAAAAAAAAAGAGGATGCTCGTCTTGTCTCTATTTAGGCCAGAGACATCAGTCAAACTAAATTACACAAATTTTATCATACTTGCCTACTCTAGAGGTAGCTCCTGACACTTATAGTGTTAATCTCTCCGTCGTTTTCCCTTCTGTTGAAATGATAAACCCTTTAAACTGTTTTAGGCCAATACTGTTGTAGCTCTGTGATTCCGCTGCACAAATATTTCATTGGCCATATTTACGGATTTGAGATTCTCTTTCTTGTTAACTCTTTCATCCTTATTTTCCCTTAATATCTCTACTGCCATGTTTGTGTTAAATCCATGAACTGTGTCAGATGTGGAAAGCCAACCAACCATTTCACTATTGAGCTTCTGTGATTCTGCTGCATTAAAATCACAACAGCAAGATCTAACATTTCAAGATTTCCCCTCTAAGGTCTAATGATTCAAAATGTTCTGGCTCTGAGTTCATATGATATCCACACAGTTATGGCCAATAAAACAAACAAACAAACAAACAAAGAACTGAAACACTTTTTATATTTGACAACCACTGCTCTTTCCTACTGAGTCCAATTGTGGATTCTAGTACAGAAGAACTCCATGTTTCTACACTGTCTCCTTTTGAAGTAGCGTATTTCGTCTTTTCTTCAGAATATTGAACTAAGAGAATTAATTAAAAGAAAGATGCGACCTTCATTTGCTGAGAACTTTCCACTGACAAGCCAAAATTACAGGAGTGACTAGGAAATGATATTGATTATTCAGAACTGTATGATTAAGAGCGGGAAACAAGACTGAGTGCCCTTTTTGGCTTTATCGATAAACATGCAGAAATTATGTAAGGTTTTCCTTGGTCTTGTTGTTCACTTTATAAAAAAGTTAAATAGCTTTCATCAAATAAAAAGGCAGTGTATTATGAAAGAAAACAAAACAGAATGCAAGAGAGATAGGGCATATGAGAGAAATAGTGGATCTAAGTAGTGTCATAATGGGTGTATCTGTAAGGAAAATTCCTCATGTATGACTAGGTGACCCCTGATTTATTCATTACATGCACTTCTTTCATGACATGTTGCTGATATGATAATAAAGCAGTGTATTATATGCTGTAACTAATATTTTTGAAATAAAGAAGTTCGTATGTATGTGTGTATGTATGTGTGTATGTATGTATGTATGTATGTATGTATGTATGTATGTATGTATGTATGTATG
>JBCEWB010131014.1:9575-26929 GCA_039654565.1 Peronia peronii | reverse complement strand
GATGCAGGACCCGCGAGTCGATCCCGGCCCATTTTCTCCGTGAGCAGACGCCATACCACAGAGCCACTGCGTCCCCCCGTAGCAGCAGGATAATTCCACTCTTTATATTTATAGGCCGTGGAGGTGGAAGTTCACAGTGATATTTTGCGTGATCGCTAGTCTATTTCGTGAGCCATAGCAACCGTTCGAGTCGAGAATTTTTTTTTTCGCCTTTTTCCTCTAACTTGAACATGCCGGAGTCGATGGAAAAAATTAAAATAGTTTATCCTCAGGACGTGCCACTTCCCTCCTTAAACATTCTATTGCATGGTGTAGAGTCACTGTGACCATGGGCTTAGGCGTCTGCTCCTTAGCGAAATACCAAAGTCGTGAGTTCAAATTCTAATTCTACCGAGGGATAGGAACGATTCGAAAATTAGATTATGTTCATGCGAGTGGTTCTTCTTAATCCTTAACTCCCCTTCTGGGGTCATCGGGGCACCTTCTGATAAATAATTTTATGATCGAATTTTTTCCATCTGTCGCCGTTTCTCGGCAAATGTTCTATTCGCCCATTCCTGAATGTCGGTGTATTTGTTCTTCTGCCCACTTCTATTTAGCCTCCCATGTCCTGTCCCTTGTCACCTTGTGTTAGCAATGGTAAAACCAGCACAAAAGTACCAAGTTGAGAGAGCAAAATATGATTCTAACAGATTTTGTATTTTTTGCTTCAAATTGGTGACAGTGATTTTTAAAAAAAAAATGGTTTTAAGTTACGAGACTAGCACATTTAAAAACAAAAAAGAAAAAGTTGAACGACAAGAAATCTGCTTTCTCAGTGAACTTTTGCATCCATAATGAAATTGTAAGGATTATGTGGAACTGGCATCAAATTTTATAACTGCAAACTCAATTCATGTGAGTTGTACATGAAACGGACTGACCATTTCCTGGTCTGACTCATTTTACCAGCTCAAAACTTAAATGAGAGACAACAAGATGAATAGCGAATTTCACCCAACAGCAGCAGAGCAACACCGTCAGAACTCGGTGCTTCCCGTTGATTCCATGTTTGTTAAGACAATCATGCGTGTGAATAGTGTATATATACATGTTTTTGTTGTTGTTGTTGTTGTTAAGTTTCATCGATGTCGTTATCACGGGAGAAAGAAAATAGCTAATTTTCTGGTGTTATTGAGGTCTATAAGAGGAAGACAGATCAGAACTTGTTGCTATGTTGTCACTAGAATATGGAAACCCCATACATTTCCCCTGGGCCGAAAATATACAAAGACCGGTTTGAAGGCAGCAGACGAAAGGATGAAGATCGGGCACGCCTCAGTTACAAATGAAATAGAAAGATGACGGGCTTATAGTGATTATCTCCAACTTGCAGCCGCTTGTTCGGAGACAGCCGGATTGTAATGCATCCTTCTGCTATCCGTCAATATGGATGGCCGGTAACTGGATGTGGCATTGGTCTCCATTGTGGTGGTTGTCTCGGCGAGCCAAGTCTGGCAAAAGTTTCAGGCGGGACATGAAATCTCAAAATCTAATGTCGCAAAATATAACTTTAATTGTATTTTTGGTGCAAATTTGGGATCAGCGCATTCTAAAACCCTCGGGTGCGAGGGATTTGCAATTTTTTGGCCCTTTTTAAAAAATAAAAATTAAGTCCTTTTTTATTTGTTTACGTTAGGGTCCCTAATGTAGGTCATTGTGTCAGTGAGGTGTGCCTATGCTTAGAATCTAATCCTAGTCTATCGTCCTAGAATCCTAGTCTATCGTCCTTTGAAAAGGTTGGTTCTGCGTTTTTATTTCAGAACTGTCAACATTATCAATTTTGTTCTGCGCTGTTATTTCAAACGGTGGCTTTGTTTTCATCATCAAAGGAGGAAACCTTTATTAACGCAGTGTAATCTCGACCTGCATTGCTGATAAAATGTATAGTAACAGAGATGTTATTTGAAAGTTGTGGATGGAGGTAGTTGAGGAAATTATATCTGAAAGATTCTAAGTACACTATTGTTTGTTCTCTTTTATCTCATTGTTTAGACCCACTGCTGCCTTGCATCTCGCTGACTCATATGAGGGCGACAATTTGACCGGCGCACTATAGCTGCATTTTTCATCCTTCAGCTGCCTGCAGTTGGACGGAGCCAGTATATTTTCGGCCTTTACACAGAAAAGACTACAGACTGGTAGGCTAAAAGTTTTTGGACCCTAAAAAACTACCCACAACCCAGCCTTAATTTTTTATTTCAATTTCATTGGACCACCACCGCTGGTAGTCATAAATTTCACTCCTAGCACGATGAAGTGAAGACCAATAACAGATTATCTTTGTTTGTTCAAAGATCATCTTTATTTTTCGTATTCTGAGATTATACATACAGCGTTTTGGGCAAACAGGCAAATTATAAAAAAGAATTATAAGAGGTGGCTGGGTAAAGTAATCGCAAATTTAATATGTAATGAAAACAAGGTAGTAATAATGCATATGACTACACCACACAATATTAAATAGATCTATTGCATGAACTATACAATATATTGTAACATTTTATCCAGCATTATTAAAACATGAGAACAAAATGCTGCACGAATGCACCGACAGTGAAACCCTTTATCCGATGACCTCATACTGTGTTTAACAAAACTAGTCACTTGAGACAACGTAATGGCTTACCATTTGAAACAAAGGAGTGTAATATTAAATTGATAAGACTACTAAGCATGCTGCTATGTCACATTTAGTTCTATAGTGGCTATTCTAGGGGTCTTTTGTACACACCCCACTCAATTACAGTGATGCTAATTATGATAATTACAAAAGGTTATAACAACAAGAAATAATTTTTCAAGGCCAATAGCCAACAACAAGAAATACTTTTTCACAGGCTAATAGCCCATGCCAGTTCAATTGGCACTTTAAACAACTCTTATGATATGTTCTTGTTCCACCAGGGCAGGGGACTGACATAGTCACAACAATAAGGTTCCTGGTCTGAGATTTCTATGCTATAGTGACCCAAATAAGTTAGAAGTAGAAAAACGAAGAAAGACAGCAAGACTTTAGACAGCTAAAATTTGTCGGTAAAATTACATATCACAGCTAGAAAATATATGAAATAAAGGAATAAAAAAAAATGTAACAAATAGTAAGGTGATGAAGGTAGAAGGACAACTTATTAAGCAGTTGACATTTAAGTAAACTTCATAAACAAACAGACTGATAGGTAATTATTGAAAACTCCGATCTATAGTTCCAAGAATACGTCCAAGCGGCAAAAGACACAAAACAAAAAAAAAAACCAAAAAAACATGAATCAAATTCTTAGCACCATTGGTTTATATATAGACAAGAAAAACAATCCACTAACTGTGCATCTGCTCTAAAACAATGAAATAAATATCAAACATGTTTGCTATCTACATAAGAAAATATAAAAACCAAACAAAGAGGCTTTCATTTGAACAAATGTAACAATGTTGAAAAAAGACAGAATGAAAGGCAAACAGGTCCATCTGTAGCAACAAAAACAGTAACAACAGGAACAAAACAGAGAAACATTTACACATAAAACCATCACGTTTTCTTTGTGTGTTTATGCCCATGTAAAAAATTATTCCTACTGAAAGAATCATCTATCAATTAATTCTACAATTAACTAAAGAAAACTTACCACATATTATATCATAAATACATGCAGATAATAACTTGTCATCAACTAAATATATTACTAATGTCTGATGTTCACATGGCAGGTGATCACAGGTGAAAGATAGATAATGATTCACAAAATACCCCAAAACACTCCACTTAACATCAAGGAGACGTAATTAAATCGTCACTATTAACAGCGGCCCCATGAGCCACTAAATACCAAAGATAAATAAACATGCGTCTGTTTCAAATAAGAATAAGAGTACACTATACATGTATTTCTCTCATTTGTTCAGAGATCTCTTGCTAGACAATAAAAAATCTGCCCATCAGGTTTTCCCATGAAGAATTAATCATTAAAACTTGTCAACAAATTCTCTTCTCACTTCTAAAATTTAAAAAAAAAAAAAAAAACCTGCTGATGGAAATCTAATATTTATTTGCAGAATGTGAGATGACAATGTGATGTTATCCTGAAGCCAGAGTGTATTAAATAATAATTTTTATTTTAAAAAATAACGAAGCCTATTTATCAGCAAGACCACATAGGTGTACTTGTGTTTATTGTCATTTTACTTCGTGTAATTAAGAGACACTCATGTCATTTGGTGGCAAGTGACGTTGGAGGAAATATACATGCCCATTTTGATTTATAACTACAAATGACAAAGATATTTTGCTGCGAAAACAAGGTCTGTCCTAAGAGGATGTATGGTTGTAATACATATATCCAAGAACATTTAGCTGTAAATAAATTCTGACCGAAAAAATTTCAGCCTAGCAAATTCAGTTTTATTTCCATACACATTTCATGTATCAATCATTCTTAATCATGCTTTCAGAAAAGCTGCTCAACATGCCACTGATATGTGTGTACATGTTTGACTGAAAGCACTTGTTCTCGCTCCCGTCTAAATATGGCATTTAAAGGTAGGCATTGTTGATAATTATGTGAATAATACTGGGTATGTTCAGTCTTCACACCAACTCTTTCTAGTCTCAATCATGTAAAATATGCTATCATATTTATAGCTCCAACCAGAATGTGATTTGTACATAAATAGTAATAACATGATGTGCTGAATTTCCAGAAACATTTGCATCGTACTGTATAACATCAGATAAAGTAAGTATTGTTATGTGGGCAATATTGACAAAAATGGTCAACAGGATTCAGATTAGATACTGACAAACCATAAAATTAAACAAAATCAAACATCTTCAAATTGCATCCAGTGCTGATTTTGAACTAATTAAAAAAAAAACAGTAATATTAAAGACAATGAACATTTACTAAAAAATATATCCAGAGTTTATAGATAAGATGTGTATTAATGTGCTCAGTTTCATATTTAGGCTGATCTGAGCTACACTGATATGGTAGAACTGCACTGCTGAATCAAGTTGTCATTCTAAGATACGGTTCTAAAAGTCTGAAACTGGTGCTGATGAATCCTGACGTGCTGGCCCTCCTTCTGCTGAAGCTTGTCCTGCAAAGTCCAAAAATATTTATAAATAATATGGCACATGAATACCTGTCGATCCACTCGGATTCAGAAATTTACATGAATCCTAAAGAGTATAATTTAACATTTGAAATACATATTCTCTAAACTGTGACTTCAGGAAAAAATCTTTGCTGAAAACAGTACAGTTATGTACATGTGATAGTAAGCTATGAAGTATTTAGAATATATAATTATAGTCAACAATAACACAGAATTTTAAAAATTAGATCTAGATCTAGATGAATGGAATAAAAGTTCAAGATCTAAAGTTTTTAAAAATACTACAACTAATATTTTTTAATTTTAACTTCTTTTGTCTCTCTGTTCCACATACTGGTTTCTCAGTTTCACTGATCAACTTGATAGTGAGATTGTTAAAAAGTGGACCACAAAAGTGTATCAAGCATAGCACTATCTCATCTTCTACATTTGTCTCATGCACTTGCCTAACAGTATCACATCATTCAATTCTGCTGCTATACAAAGCAAACTGTGCCCTTGAAACATTTACCTTTCTAAAAGATCGTATTAGAAACAGGTTTTTTTCTTCACCCTATCCTTAGTTAATTTTAACTGAACTCTGAGGCTAAGAGGACAAGAAAATACAAAAAGAGATCAAGACTTTCACAGAGTCGCAAAAATGATTTAGTTGTGAAAATCTGTCAAAAGCATTCTTTCAATGAATTTAATTATCAAGAAACAAAATGATGAAAATGATTCCCTTGGCAGACACACAGGAATTTACAAAGTAAGTACTTTGCATGTCAACTTCTAACACTGCCGAAGTCTTTTCAAGATAGTGAATGTTGATTCTATCTAAATCATAGGATTTGAAATGTAAGACAATAATGTGATTATGCTAGTGGATAAATGGTTGAGAGTGTATTTGTCCTTTGAAATGATAGATGATAACATAAGCATAGATCTATGGTTTTATGAAACATTTAAAGAGAAAAAAAAAAACTATGATTACAGTGTTGAGGCTGAGGAACATTTTTAATTAAAGATGGGAGGTGAGAGGGTGGAAGGGGAGAAGGGGGGGGGGGGGGGGGGAGGGGAATGACCAATTTAAAAATCTCAAATAGGCAGAAATATGATTATTATGAAGAAAGAGATATTCTACATGCTAAGTCTGTGTTTGTCCATTAAAGTCCATGAAATTGTTATTACAGGTGATAAGAATTAGTAACAAGAACAAAACATATGTATTACTTTAAAACAAACCCATTTTAGAAAGGAAGGCCTGAAAGGTATTCAGAATACCTCTTTTTCACCTGCATTATAAGAAATTCCCATGTTACTCACAGTGTGATGCAGTATGTTAAATTTCATGTTATGCATTTGAAAAGTCATACTTTGAGATAAAGAAATGTGACAGATCTAAACACAAGTATTGTCAATCTGGTACTAAGTCATTAAAAATGTCATACTGGCAGGTTGTGGTGGTGCTTCTGGGGTGTCATCACCCACAGATTTCTGTAATGTCTTGAAAACTTTAGATGGGATGTTCCCTCCCTTGTATCTCTTGTCTACCATTTCGTCGCTGTTTAATGTGTCCGGTAGGTCATCATCTTCCTCGTCATCTTTCTTGCTTCCCGTCGTGTTTACTGTTTTGAATGAAGCAAATTATGTCTAATTCTTCATCTTGGCTGTATTGATGACAGCTATGCACCAGCTTGAAGGTACCAATGAGTTTTCATTTGGAAATAGAAATCTAAAGATTGATGTCCCAAATTGCACATGGCTTATATGGACCATGCAATGATGAAATGTCAAATTTTCAAAGCATGGTTCAATTCAGCATAGCGAGATTATTATTAGCTGGAAATATTTTGCTATGGACTTTTTATTTCCAAACAAAAACTCAGTAGTCTGGTATATTCCAATGGGGAGGTTTATAAAACGGACAGCTATGGTATATTTTCTCCATCACAAAAAGAACTAAACAACAATAAGTCATATCATTAAACTGTCAAGGTGACAACAAGATCTGACAAGGCTATAGTTTGCAAGGCACAATCATAAGTAAATGTAAGTGTTTGCAGCCATGCAAAAAATAAATAAATAAAAGCATAATTAGCAAATAAAACAAACCGAGATGCTTAGACCAATTGTCATACAATTGACAAGGTCTCAATGATAAGTACTGTAAACAGATCACATGTACTGATACATTTGTGATTGGTTTCTCGGTGATAATGCAAATGCAAAATTACGTTCTTGTCTTCAATATTGTTTATTTCAAACAATATTCACATACATATTTTTCATCCTAATCTAAAAAGTTTTCAATGCCTGAAATAATGCCAAGAATTACCCACAGATCAATAGAATATAAAATCTAATATGGCTAATATGGTTTTGGTAGGTAGTAGAGCAGTGCTGCTAACTATGGCCAAAAGAAGTTCTAAAGGAATTGCCGTCCTCGTTTCAGTAATTTTTCACATTAAATTTGCTCTGTTTGCAGCTTCAAAATGAAACAATCGGATTTACCATTGAATTTAATGCAACTCATTTATTTATGGTGACAGAACCATCTTTTTCACTATCAACTTGCCACTCCTGCTGTTCACATATTGATAAATATATGCTGTTGAGACTTTTGATTATATATTATTATTATTATGTTTCTATCATTTTGTTCACTTTTACTCTGTCTGGCATACAAAAGTTTGTGGTAGCAGGTAGTTCAGGAGCAAATTTCTAAAGAAGTGATAGCATTATGCACTCTTAGTTATCACCTATGAAATGTCTCCAAGAGTATACATATGTTGATAGAATCGATCAAGAAATTTTTAATAACAATCACAATAAAGTATACACTAACCATTTCTTTAAATGGAAGAGCTTTGAAAGGGTATCAGCCTCTTTTAGAGACATCTTACAGATACATACCTGCACTTTACAGACTTGCTAAAAATGAACATTTCATATATTCGAAATAGATGTTCATTCTGATATGCAGTGTTTCTGACCAACATTTCTCGGCAATACACAAAAGAGCAGATTTTTATATCCTTGCATGTCATTGTGTCTTACTGAGTGCCCAGTGGCTTATGTTTGTATGACTTACAATTTGGATCTGGGTCATGCTCTGCCCATGTTTGTAGGACTCTGAATGAAGGTGAGGGTATGCTCTTGCCTTTGTATCTTATGGAAGTTTCATCATAGTTTCCTATGTCATCTTCAGCATCTCCTGTGCATTGGGCAGGGTTTGAGAAAGCGTGTTAAGAATATTATAAGTAATATAGGCAAAACAACAAGTATTTCAAATAACGCCTGTAGAGATTACCATATTGAATTAGACAGTTCATTAGAGCAATAAATATTATTTAGAATAACTGCATATCTGTGATTCTGGCAATGTAGTGAATTTGAAAGAAAAAAAAAGAAGAAAAAAAGACAAAATCAACAACAACATCAAAAAGACGAAAAGAGGGAACAGAAAACAAAAACAAAACAAACAAGCAAACAAACAAAATAAAACAAACAAAACAAAAAAATGGAAGACAGAAATAGGCATGGTCACTGCTTTATATTCTCATGCCCGGTAGGTTTGAGAAAGAAGAACAACAAAAGCCTAGAGTTTCAGTGACAGCCGCTGCTGAAAAGCATTATTAAATTTAAGGAAGCAATCACAAGCCATGCAAGAAAGAAACCAAAGGGTGCTCATAAATGAAAAGCAAGAGTAGTAATAGAAATAAGTAAAATCATTAATTACCGTAAACATGGGTGTCTAATAATTGTGTCTAGATCAGGTTTCAAACTATAATTATATTCCGTTTACTTTCCATTTTGAATCAGTTCATAAGTAACAGAACATTTGGGTTATTCTGCTTAGTATTTTGATTACTTGAATCAGTATGTCGCCCACATATGCACATGCTATTCAGCATAGTAAAGTATGTTCATGTATTTTTATTTACAAATTATTACATGCGTCTATATACACATATATAAACGTACTTACAACACACAAACTCACGAACACGCGCGCACACACACACACACATACACACACACACACATACAAGATACATTTGCATGTCAAATAAGCAAAAGAATCACAACTGACCCTTCAAAACATACCCTTAAAAAAGAGTTATTTGTGAGACAAAAACAGAATAATCAACACAAAATAACCATGTCTTTGACTCTGAACGTTCGTCCTTGCTATCATTCTGTGTGGTATAGTTTTCTGATTTTGAAAGAAAATAAACATCAAAACGCACCGACTCCAAGATTATTCTGCCCATTCTGTGTTGGTGCTGAATTATCCAACGGCATCTTCTGAAGCAGACCGAAAGCCTTGGAAGGGATGTCGGCCTTGGAGTGGAGTCCGGAGAAGCGCATTTCATCATCATCAGCGTTGTGACGTCGCTCCGGATCTTTGCTTCTCTTGGGCTTTGGGGCGGGCTCTGATCAGATTATCAAAAGTCCTTAGTTCTCTACATTATTTAATAATTGCATCTCCCTCCTTCACTTAATTTGAATGAGTAAGCTCCCCAACTAAAGTCCAATGATTTTTTTTTTTAACAGTAGAAATCTTCACAAAACCTATGCTGAATTCAGTAGTTGCTGTTATCCATTGGAGCAGAATAAAAGAGTTGGCAAGACTATCTCTTCCCTCAATTTGAAAGGGAATTTTGTTGAATTTTGACTAGCCTCCATCTATAAAAAAAAAAAATCTGCAATAAATAATTTTCAAGTCATAGGAACATTCTGGATCTATAATGTGGTCCAGAAATAGTTACTCTTGATTAAAATGAAAAAAGAAAACTCACAAAAATCGAGATTTTGACCCCAAAACTGGCCAATCCATGTGCCCCCCCCCCCTCCCCATCCCACCCCCAACCTCCTTAAGATCAGTCGAGTGAAGTCGAAACAGTTTTTCCTGTTTATCATGATATCAAATATTTTTTTATCCATTTCAATAAAGAGATTTGCGGTGGAGTTAACAATGCCCAAAGTAAAAGATAATACTGGTGCATGTCTTGCACATCTTTAACAGAGTTGTAAGCTCCTTTTGTGTTTTCTGACCAAATACTCTTTGCATGTTTTAGCTAATAGCCCATACATAAGAGCAGTTTGGACTCCGTTACTGTCATGTAATTCAGTGTCTATAGTGGGAATGAAAATCTCAAAATTTCAGAATGAAAACACGTTCTATCCCTAGACAGACATTTGGCACACTGTAGTCTACGCTGGGAAAGCACTAGGCAAGCAAAAAACGGCAACTACCGATTTAGCGAGGGTGAACAATAAAGGCACAGACATGTCAGTCATACAAGAATAAAAAAGCCACTTTATCTATCAAATGCCACTGCAAGATATATCTGAGACATCTGTCAATCTCACAGGGTCAAGATGTTTGAAGACCTAAAGTGAATTTAATGTTTTGTTGATAAGACCTAACCAAAATGGAGGTGAATTCACAAGGCAATGAGTTCAACAGATTTTACAGTCATGGCTGTGGAAGGGCAATGCGCCATTTGTCAACCTTTGCCAGTCGGCTTAGCATTGCAGGCTAATGTACACAATACAACTCTCAGTTTCTTCTAGTATCACTTGTCAATCATCAAAATAATGAATCCCGTTTCGTATCATATTCATAACTGTTCGGACTTCAACGCACTCAAACAAAATTATCATTGGCAACAAGAACTGTTCTTCAGTTGTTAAATCAGGCCCAGACTTAATACTTTTAAACAATCATTTGAAGAATTAAAAATCACAAACAGCAACAACGATATCAGTAACAACATACACAGATGCATACATATTAGCATTTTAACATAAATGATTTACAGCCCTGGCTTCTGTGACATTAATCTGTATTTTATGATTTTCATTGAACAAAATCCTGTCTGGCTGTTTTTCTTTAGACCAGCATAATTGAACTACCCCTGCTACTTCAACATGAAAATCCATATATATATATTAGGAAATCTATTCAAGCCTGCCATTTTCGGAGGAAAGTGTCAAACAATAATCAAACTGAAGTAAGACAAGAACAAAGGCGCAATCCACTGTATCTAAAAATGCATCACTCTATACATTACCTTCTGTTGCTGCTTTCTGGCCTGAAAATATGAACTTGTTGAGGTAAATTTTCGTTGAATAACATACACAATTATTTGGTGTTCTGCTATGACTCATTGACTGCCATCATGTCACAACAACAGCTAGACATTGTCATAAGCCTCTGCTACTTAAATAACAGCAGTCAAGCTCTCAAGCGTATCACTTATAAAAAACAAGGAGCTGTCGCGATCAGAAATGAACTCTCCCCTCCTCTCCGCCCAACACAGTATTAATACATTGGCCATTATATACAGTTATATTTTCGCCTAGGGAAGTTCATTAATTTTTCTTTCTCAACTAACGGGTGTTGAAGTTTAGTGACGTTAAAATCCAAATTAATAGTCCATGAAAATAATTTCTATGATTTAAATCATTTCCACGGAAATTGTGCCCTTTCTTTTGGGAATTAGAAAATACACAAACAATCAATAACAAAAACAGGCTCATGAAAAAACAAATCATCAAAAATCAACTAAAACATGTTATGTCTTTCCTCACACTTTGTTCATAGTAGTGGCTTTGATAGTCGTAAGAATATTGCCAATAGTGAGGTCATATTCGTTTGTTAGTGTGATGTCATAATGACAACATACTGGTTGAACTTGCCTTTTCCGCCGGTCAAAAATACACATACACATTCTTTCTACGCCACAGTACTGACCTTCCTCATCTTCTTTTTCAGTCTCTGTCATCCACTGAAGTACTTTGAAGGACTTAGATTGTTTTTTAGGATTGGTCCCCATGTGGATATTGATGGGAGAATCATCAATTTCAGCACGTGGCCCTTCATCACGGCTAAGAAAATAATCGCTCTGAACCAAACCAGCTGGTTTTTTGGGTGCTCTGTAACGGGTGTCATCATCATCGCGCTTGATGAAATAATCGGACTGTACATGACCAGCTGGCTTTTTGGGCCTGAAAGACAAAGATGCTTAGAATAGCTGTATGTATGTACAAATACAAGGAAATAATTATATGCATTGAACATAATATATCTCTTTCTCTAATTTGTCCCATTAAACCTCGGCGAGTCCATATTCTTTCTTCATTTTACACATTCGGGTCAGTGAACAAACATTGATCTCCCTTTTCATCCCGTGACTCTTCTGCTTCCTGTTAGATCCCTGATCAGTTTATTGCACTATCATGTTGTTATTATAAATCTGAAAAAAAAATGGAGACACCGTAGACATAGATTTCGCTTTTCAACCTCCTAACCATTAGCAGCAGGTTGAAAAGCGAAATCTTTACCTACGATCTCTCCATTTTTCAATCTTTTCTTTTCCAGATTTATAGTAACAACTTGATAGTATAATAAACTGATCAGTTTTAGTAAGACAAATGAAGGGATGAGGTTATTTCCTTAAACCATCTTGTGCAACCAACAAAATGAGTTTTCTATTCTTTTGCATTCTGTCATAGAAACATTCTTAATATTTTCTCATAATTCATGTACAGTTTGATAATGCACACCCCATTTCATTTCATATACCCTGTCTCCTTCGACTATGCTACCCTTCTTTCACAGTGCCTGTTTTTGTCTTTTTTATTGCGGGGGGAGGGGGGGGGGGGCGGACTTTTAAGGGCACAGTCCGTAGTTGGATCATGTTCACTGCTTAATGGTAATGCATTCTTCAAGGCTTCTTCAGTGTTTCATAATAGGTGGATCGGCAAAATAAATTCAAGCAAGCTAAACGCTAAACATTCCTAAATGGCCATTAGGATTTTAACATGTTCTCGAAAGCCACGCAAGAGATACATATCTATCCTTCCCGCAACAGAACCGGTGTCATTTTCCATATATCGTGTGACTGCTGTTCGCAGTGGTATTATTTACTGATATAATCGACATTTGCGCATTTTCACAGGAGATTAAAAAAAAACTTCCACATTTGCATAATTTCGCTCCTATCACTTTCAAATTTTGTGTGAACGTCATTATCTGTACATATGCAACAACGGCAGTAACTGACCATATTCTGTAAATGTTGAGTAAGGCTGGCAGGGAACCCTAAGCACTTACAGTCCTCAATAAACAAGATTCTCAACATTTCATCACATAGATGTGTGATTTCATGAATGCATATACGCTCTCAGGCTGGCTCAGAAACAGAATAATATTGCACATGTCTGTCCATGACAAAAGGGATCCATCAAGAAAAAGCCGAACAGGCTTCGGACTTGCCTATTTTTCTTTCTTTATGGAAGCTGTGTTTTAAGATTTCAGAGCTCAATTTTGTCGGAGAGAGACATTCAAATCATAGACCACTCTTCTATCGTACAAACGTGGAATTGCTGGACTGCTGTGAAAAAAATAAGAGCACTTACAACGATGAAAGTCAGCATGGACAAAGTCTTCATCCTAGGTGTTCTGTACAAAGATCCCTAAAATATGCATCATTGATAGTGTGCCAGCAGCTTTCGAAATTTGCAAATGCAAGAAGATCCCAGTTGGCTAATATTTTAGGGGAACTGCAAAACGCTTTTTGTCACGTAATATTGGACACCCCGGGACCCATAAAGATCTTTTCTATCTGAAGAAGAGAATGAACTGTGCATGAACAGATTGACCCTCTAACAACTTTTTTTTAATCACATACATTATTAACCTCTGTTAGCTCCTTTACTGCCTTTAGAAATACACATACATGACTTCATTTAAAGAGGTGTATGATGCATATTGTCAAATATTATGAGGGTTTTTGTTGCAGAGCTCTTCTACATCCTTCATTATCTGATCTCCTCACCCAGTTAGTGTACTGGTCGCGCCTTGGTCTTGGACTTATCATTATGTTCTACACTTGTACTTCGATCGCTTTCTAGATCTACCTTTCTGCTCTATGTTCAGTTGGGCCCCAATATTACGATTCTTTATATTCAGTTCTTCACACTCCATTATAATTCTCACTTTAACAAAATGGGCCCTTTCTCTCTTTATTCTTCAGTCAAAATTCTGAATCTGACCAGAAATCGTATTTATATCTTTGATATCATCCATATCAAGCTAATTCACTTCATAATGGAGAAGTTTTTGTCTAGATGTTCAACTACAGGCGACAGTGTATGTAAATTTCAAGACGTCTGCAGATTTTGTCTATGAATTCCGTCCACTTCACTTTGGAACTGTGCAGCAAATCTGAGGATCTGTCAGCATCTGCGATGAAAGATGCCGACCACTGTAGAAAAATGACATGTCCTGCTCTCAGGACTTTACTGACAATTTGATGCATCAGCCAGATAATGACAAGCAGGTGTCACTAATAGAATTACTGAGAAAGCATCATGTATTAATGCAATTTGTCTACTTTGGCCGAAAGAGGACCTAAGTTTCTTTGCCGTTAGAATCCGATAAATACCCATGTCTATCACATTACTGTAGATTCTCCGCCTGTCAACATTTCATGCGGATGATCTTACTTTCTTTTGCTGTTTCGATGCTTGAAGCGTTGGTTATCTGCCACTGGTGACCCATTGGTATATTGTCTTTATCTTTTAAGAGTCCTTTCTACTTGAATGTGTAACAGTTTTATGCGTCCTGGCTGAAAATCAACAGAATCCATTTCTTGACACGGCACAGTCTATATTTTCTTAAATGACATCTGGAGCCATGTCATTGGCCTGACGTGCAAATCTGATATTCATTGGTGGAAGCTCAAACTAAGCTCCTGAAATTGGGTTTTTGACTAAAAAAATTCGGTTTTGGGCTTTTGTTTGCTCTTGAAAGTTATGCCTTTTGCGAATATAAAAATGGTATAAACAAGTTCATATGTCCATTCTAAGGCCTTAAAAGGGTGGTCATTCAATGTCTACCATCAATGATGCCTATTTTAATATCACTCTAACATGAAGTTCCTGGCTCAGTCGGGACTCGATATTCAATGATAGATCGACAATATTTCGCTTTGTAGGGGTAAATGGTGCAGAAAAGACTTGATTATGATCTCCGCCACCAATATCAGGAGCTCCAGTGAAATGGACACTGGCTGACCACTGGAGACGCTGACCACACCGAAAATTTTCACCAGAACCTTTAAAATGAAGTTCCCACGGCCTAATGAGAACATAATTTGGCCCATTTCTGCTGTTTCAGAGCACTGTAGTGCACTATCTGTCACATCGAGGGTCAAGACACATTTATTTCTGACCAAAGAAGACGTGGCGGCCATATATTATAGGCTTCCCAGGACCTGAGACTGCTCAACGGCAGCCCGTTAGTGGTAGGAGTAAGGGAGTAAAAGGGATGAAAAAAAATATGAGCAGATGTCCAGTAAAAGGCAAAATAAGTCATAGAAATCACTGAGAGAACTGTACAACGTGAAACAATTATTTTTTTAGTTTGAAATCCCCACATAAAAGCTTCTTTTGAGTATTTTTCTCGTTGAAACTACTTTAATTGCGTTTTTTCTCAAAATGACATTTTTCAGCACAAATGTGCAATCTTCTTTCTTACTTCCCGACCGATTATCATGAAATTTGGCATGAATACAGAACAAAACAATATGTAAATTTTGTCACGAGGGATTTTTTTTATATCATTATTTAAGTCTTTAAGAAATTTGAGATTTTAGGGTCAAATTTTCGAAAAATCCGTGACCTTTTTACATGCCAATGTTAAAAAATTATAGAAACAAACCCAAGCATTTTGTCAAAAATCTGGAGCGATAAAATTTAGAAGTTGAACGGTAAAATGTGTATGCAAAATTACAAGCAAATCGGTTGGAAAAGTTCAGAGCCTATCGAGGGTAAAGTTACGCAATATCGGGTAGCAAAATCCAAGATGGCGGCCGTTGTCATGGCAACCATGAATGATTTCAAAAATTTTTCGATTGTTTTTCTCTAATTTGAGCATCCAAAAACCGATGGTAATAATTAAACTCATCTCCCCCCAGCGGTTTCCAAAATGACTCCCTGGACCCGCCCCCTCCCCCCACCCCCTTAAAGTTCTTATTTGTTGTTGTTGCTGAAAGTGGCCAGGAGTTCATCATGGGATCATATTATGTGCTAGTTCATAGAGGTCAAGGACATTTCATTTGTGAAATGTTCTGTGTAGCTGATGCCCAAGATTTTTTTTACAAAGCCATGGCTTCTTCATGGACTGAATCGTCTTCTCTTATTCAATGTCGATGTTTCACATGCATGCAAGAAGATGGAGATGTGACCCATGTGTGCATCAGTCTGGATTTGGACTTCAAATTGATAATGGTTGTTTTTAAACATTGGTTTTAGTTTGCCCAAGGGTTAAGGACGTTTGAGCAATTCTGACTCATGATTTCTGATGTGAAGTCTTTGTCCAAGCAGATGATTGTTTCTAGGTAATCTTATCCTTGATTGTTTTAAGTAAAAACGAATCTCCGAAAAATATTGGTTGCAACAGTAATCAATACCATCCACATGTTGCCGTTTTACAGAGTACTCAGTAAAGGTCATTTGAATGACTCACTGTTTTATATGTGTATTAATTATTTGTATTAACAAACGTGTTTGCATGTGTTCACATGTGTAAATATGTATACTTTGTATGCAGTGTTACTGACTAGGGTCCTTCAGTCACCCATAGCTTCAAAACACGCATATAATATCTAACAGCTCTCTTCTTTCTTTTCTCCTCCCTATCCATCCATTGTTTCACACGTCTGCTCATCCATCAACCAGGCTTTCTTATCACTTAGATTTTCTCCCTTTCTTATCCATCCACCCATTCACCCATGCACTTATCCATCCGTGCATCAATGCCCTTATCCATGTTAACCCATCCATCCATTCACCCACTCATCCATCCATCCATCCATTCATCCATCCATCCATCCATTCACCCATCCATCCATTCATCCACTCGTCTGTCAATCGGTTAATCTAATTCACCTATTCACTTACCCGCCATATTGCCTTGGTGCGCTTGGGGGCATTTGATATTCTTCTTCGTATTCAGGCTGACCTGGTCTAGGTTTAGGTGCGGTAGGGGGACCAATTTTCCTAAACCGAGTGTTATAGAAACATTAGCAAATTACAAACGATTTTTTCCATAATGCATGAACCATGAACAACAACAACAACAACAACAACAACAACAACAACAACAACAACAATAACAACAACAACAAACAAACTTGATTTGC
>JBCEWB010131004.1:0-11221 GCA_039654565.1 Peronia peronii | reverse complement strand
AGATAGATAGATAGATAGATAGATAGATAGATAGATAGATAGATAGATAGATAGATAGATAGATAGATAGATATCTTAATTTCGCAGTTGTGACAGGTAGTCGATAGGGTAGAGTCAGCAGCATCTATTCTGTCTGCTTGTAATATGAATGCATGCACAACCTAATCGGATAAAAACATTGTTTTTTCTAAACGATCAATCAATGCAATTTTTTTATACTTCCATTGTCGGGCCCAGTGGCCCGGAACCACTCACCATATAATATGAAAATGAGGCGTGCAAACGGTACTTAGAGATCAGAATAATAATCAAGAGAAAACTGCAATTTTTTATTACGTTCAACGTGTTGTGGTACCGGTGAAACCAGACCCTGGATATATTTTCATTTGTATTCTAGTTAATTTTTCTCGTACACTTAAGGAGTAGGTAGCTGAAGGTTTGCTTTGTAAAGGATGGCAGACAGCATGACATTTAAAAAAAAAATAAATAAAAATCGACAGTTCTATTTGTATTTCCTTTCCACAAAAGTAGGAATGTACGGAAAGACGACGAGTGAACAAAGCCGCGTGTACGTACGTACGTACGTACGTACGTACGTATGTATGTATGTATGTATGTATGTATGTATGTATGTATGTATGTATGTATGTATGTATGTATGTAATTGTAGGTAGGTAGGTAGGTAGGTAAGTAGGTAGACTGATAATGTATATATATATATACTGTATAATATAAAGATTGGGGTATAGGACGAGAATGAAATGGAGATCAGGGACGTGAAGGACGAGAGATCAGGTTAGAATTTAACCACAGAAGTGTCAAGGTGCCAACCTATTCCGATAGTGGGCGTTTTTATTCCACTTTGTACAAATAATTTATTTAAACTTCATTAAACACCCGTGGCTTTTACAAAAAAGGAGGAGGAAAAAGGGGAGGGGGGGGGGGGATAGGAGGGGAGTTAGTTCACCAAATATCGCATTTTCGCATCAAATACATTTTAGTATATCAAACTCAACAACAAGTTCATATGGCGTGTCTTGACTCGACCGGTACCTAACAGAGTTAAGGCTGACGCCATTCTACCCTTGCAACAACCCAATTACGTGTGCCGCCCCCCCCCCTCCCAAACCATTCCCCCATCCCATTTTCCCTCAACCCCGTCCAGCCTAATTTCTCGTTCTCCATATTCGGCATTATTTAATTCCTTTTTATTTTTTTTCTGCTTCTCACGACATTTTGACTTCCTAATGCAGTTTCTCGGTTATAATTATGCAGATGTGATCAGCGGCCAACATGTGTACTCGATCGAAATCGGAGCACCCGTTGAGTATGCAACAGAAGAAAAACAAAGAGGGGGAAGGAGAAAGAGAGACTGAGAAAAAAAAAACGAACAATGAATCGCGATCTATGCCTAATCACATAATTATGATGATCAGAAAGGCAAATGGGTACCAGAAAATAACGGTTCCATCCTGAAATGGTGGTGGCCGGTGGCTTATCAATTACGCGTACTCCTGAGACACGCTTGTGCGGCGCCACGGCGATATCCGCAGCAGGACGCGCAATGTTGAGAACTCGGTGTGGGCAGCCAACAAGAAGACATGGCGCTGTCCACAAACCACTCGGGAATACGGGTGGGGTGTATGTTTTCATTCATGCCGGGCCAGGCGATCGATGCTCGCTCGAGGGCGTTTTTCTTTCGTTTCTTTCTTTCTTCTTTCCTCTTTCTCTCCACCCGCGCACAACTTCTTGTCATCACTACTCCTACACGTACATATATTTACCGGACTCGCACTATTTCTCTCTCCCCCTATCTCTTCCTCTCAACCTTCACATCCCTCTTCCCACCCCTTTCCCGCCCACCCGCAAAATGCACACATCCCCAAATTTCGTGTTATCTACCACCTCACTTTTTCCCCTTTCCGACATCATGAGTCGACCCCTCCCCCCACCAAACCATCACCATCGCCACTATCCCGTTCCTCAATTTGGTGTCATCTTATTTTAACATCTTTGGAGACCTTATTTTCTGTTGAAAATACTGTAAACAAAATTCGGTTTCATTCATTCAAGTTTTTCCTGAATTCTACCCCCTCCCCTCTCCCCTCCCCCCCCCCCCACCCCTCCTCCCCCGGCTTCTTTTTCTCTGTCGAATGTATAATTAATTTCCGTGCAAAACGTCTTTTTTTTTCTTTCGGGGCAGGAGAGGGAGGAGGAAGGGGAGAGTTTCTTCGTTATCGCAGTCTCATTTCGTTCTCTTTTGCTCTCTCTCTCTCTCTCTCCCATGCACGAGCAGAGCCATTTATTCTTATAGATGTACCGCCTTCACTTCCCGCCTCCCAATGACCGTTGTCTTCAAGATCATCTCCATGTTCTCTATCATGCTCATATATAGCAAGCTTAATGCTATTTGGAATCCGCCATTCACAAACATCTGCGTGTTTCATCCACCTTTCTCTCTCTCTCCCCCTCTCTCAACTCTCAGAGAATTCTCTTCCGTTGCTGACTTTCTCTTTCTCGCTTCTCCCAGCTCCCTTTCGCTCTCTCTTTTTCTCTTTTATCTACTCCCAGTTTCTTTTTACATCTCAGTTTTCCTTCTTCCTCAGGTATCTATCAGCTTGATGGATGCCTTGAGCTGCCTACTGAGTTAACAAGAGTAAGAGAATATCGATCGCCGGTCCTCGCAGATTCTTCAGTGCCAAATCAAAGAAGTTGATAGGCATATCTTATACAGCTGGCCTACTCTTCTTTCGGTCTTGTCTCTTCTGAAGGAAATTATGAGAGCGTAGACTGGAAAGGGGAGGGGCCGAGAGGGGGGGGGGGGGGGGCAAAGTGAGTGAAAGTACAGAAACACAACTGTGCTAAAAACTAGGCTTGAACTGAAACTGGGTAAACCAAAATTGGCTATACTGTATGGATACAAAGAAAGTGAAAAGTACAGACACAGAGCTGAACTAAGAATTACGCTAAAACTGAAAATGGTGAAACAAAATTGGCTGTACGGTGTGAATACAAAGAAAGTGAAAGTACAGAAACAGAACTGAACCAAAAACTGGGTTATGACTGAAAACTGGTAAACCAAAAAGATAGACATATCTTATTGAAGGCAGGCCCACCACGCTAGTATCGGCCTTCATTTCTGATCACATGTGTATTACCTTATCAGAAGGAAGTGGAGAGGGCATGGTTTGGAAGGGGATGGGAGCAAATTATACAAAGCGAGTGAAAATACTGAAAGAAAACTGAACTAAAAACTGGGCTATAACTGAAACTGGGAAAGCAAAAAGATAGGCATGTCTTATCAGGGCAAGCCGACCTCCCTTCTTTCCCCCTTCATTTTATTTGATCTTAACATGTGTACTACCTTGTCAGAAGGAAATAGGGAGAGCGCGGGCTGGAAAGGGGTACAGGGGATGGGGGTGGGAGGGGAGGGCAAAGATACAAATGAAAGAACTGAAACAGAACAGAACGAAAGCTGGGCTCACACTGAAACTGGGAAGCCAAAGAGATACACACATCTTATCAGGAGGACAGGCCAACCACTCTTCTCTCTATCTTCATGTCTTTCTAGTGACTGGTATGTATGAAATTCATCTCTCCAGAAGAGAACCGGGAGAGCATAGATGTAGGGACAAAGACACAAAGTGTCTACAGAACAGGGCGATAACTGAAATGTCAGTGGCTGCAGATACTGCTGAACCCAAAATACAGAAACATTTAATGATTCCCATGACATGCAGTTCATCATTAGAACAACTTACTGAAACTGAGCATTTGTTTCTCTTCCTATGCAGGGAAAACAATAACAATAACAACAAAAACCCACTGGTCAACCCTTAGTTTGCCATGATATTCAAAACCAGAATTTTACAAAATCAGTCAGACTTTTAGATCCTGCTGACTCAAACTTTACTCAGCGACTGCACAGATTTTCCCAACAGTATGGATATCAGATTTCCAGTCACTGGTCTAAACAACTGATTTCAGTACTGAAAAAGACAACAGAATAGTAAGCTTTCAACAAATGGCCTTTCAATACAGAATGGGACAACAGGTTGTTTGCACAAGAATCTTGGCAGCGAAGGAGTTCATAAATAGTTAGCATAAAGGGCAAATGGGCAGCTCCAAATCGTTCACAAATTCCATAGTTTCACAAGTGGAACGATCTCTTACAAATGCAGGAAATTTCTTTCCAGAACTCTGTTTCAATCAGTGCAATATCCATATCGATGGTCTCGGGCACAAACCATTTAAAGTCCAAAACACAAATTTTACAGGAGACGGAAACAACTTAGTGGTTGAGAGCGACCTCCAACTTAGATGGTTTGATCACATGACAATTTGACTGATTTCTATTGGTCTGAGGGCTTAGATATTCTTAGACATGATGGATCATGTGTTTGTGAGTGATTCTGAGGCATAAAAGTAATGCTCCAAAATTCCAGAGTTAGACGCTTTGGGCCTGAGACCATTGATATGCATGATATCATCAAACGAAGGAGTTTTCAAAGCTGGAAATTTTTAATCTATGTTTTCTTGAAACTAATTTTTATGCTACAGTATAAACATTTCAGAAAGTCTTTGTATGATTATGTAACAACTCTGAACAACTGAGAAACAATAAAATGGCTGCAAACTGTCCTTTCTGGTACAAACAAACAAACAAATAAATAAATACTCAATGGTTTCTCTTGGGCTGATGCAGTGTGCAAGAAAGGAATGAATTTTCCTTTTTCTTTTTGTTTTCAATTCTGCAGGAAGCATCGCTATTTTCTCTCTCTGTTTTTTTTGCAAAGCAATGTTTAGCTGTTTTTTGTCCCCCCCTCCTCATTTCTTAAATTAAATTCAGTTGTCCTGTTTGCATGGCTATACTATAAGATTTTGTGAGCTGTCTATACTGTTTGTATTTCTGAGGCTGGCTATACTATATGACTCTTTGTGGGGCTGGTTGTTATGCTTTATCACTCTGTAAGGTTGGTTATGCTGTATGGCTCTCTGTGAAGCTGGCTATAGCATCTGGCTCTTTGGGTGGCTGGCTATGGTGTCTTTGTAAGGCTGGTTATGCTGTACTATTCTTTGTGAGGCTGGCTATGGTGTCTTTGTGAGTCTGGTTACACTGCATGACTCTTTGTGAGACTGGCTATGGTGTATGTCTCTCTGGTTATGCTGTATGGCTCTCTGTGAGGCTGGCTTTTGCGTCTGACCCTTTGTGAGGCTGGTTATGCTGCAAGACTCTTTGTGAGGCTGCTTATGCTGTATGAATCTGTAAGGCTGGTTATGCTGTATGACTCTTTGTAAGGCCGGATATAGTGTATGACTCTTTGTGAGGTTGGCTATAGTGGATGACTCTTTGTGAGGTTGGCTATGCGGTATGACTCTTTATGAGGCTGGCTATAGTGTATGGCTCTTTGTGAGGTTGGCTATGCTGTATGACTCTTTGTGAGGCTGCTTATGTTGTATGACTCTGTAAGGCTATTTATGCTGTATAGCTCTTTGTGAGGCTGGCTATAGTGGATGACTCTTTGTAAGGTTGGCTATGCCATATGACTTTTTGTAAGGCTGGCTATAGTGTATGGCTCTCTGTGAGGTTGGCTATGCTGTATGATTATCTTCGTTAGGCTGGCCTAAGTGTATTGACTCTTTGTGAGATTAGCTATACTGTATGACTCTTTGTGAGGCCAGATATGATGCATGACTCTTTGTGAGGCTGGCTATAGTGTCTGATTATCTTCATGAGGCTGGCTATGCTGTAAGATTCTTTGTAAGGTTGGCTATGCTGTATGACACTTTGTGAGGCTGGCTATAGTGGATGACTCTTTGTGAGGTTGGCTACAGTGTATGATTATCTTCATGAGGCTGGCTATAGTGTATGGCTCTTTGTGAAGTTGGCTATGCTGTATGATTATCTTCGTGAGGCTGGCTTAAGTGTATTTTTAATGCATAGAGAGAACTGACACAGGATTCCACAACAAACTCTGTCAATTATGACAAGAAGGTCTAAAGTACAGTGGTCTCCGCCTAAGAACCCGCTTCTGCTGCAAAATGGGATTTTTTCTCTAAAATTTATTCCTTTAAGAGCCCGCTTCCAAATAAAAAATCCACCTAAGAGCCCCGTCTCGGGACAAAACACTCGAGTACTTATGGTGTAATTTCACATCATATTGTTCCCTTGAGAGAAACGCACAGTGCTAGGTGTGCAGTAAAAAGGCAGACAAAGGAGTGGAGGTGATGGTTGATGATTGACTGCATAATCAGGCCACATTGTAAGCATTTTCTTTGTTTGACGACATGTGACTGGCTTAGTGGATAAGAAGGATTAAGTCTCGCCTCCTGACTGGTCAGTTGTTTTCCCTACTTCGATCAGTCTGCCTGATTGTAAACTCTTGAGTCACTCGTGCGATTATCCATAGGATAACATAGCAATATCAAATTTTCATTCAACAAGGATACCGTTCTGTGAAAACTCACTCAGCATTTAAACACTGGGCATTATTGATGAAATTATACACTAAGAGATGTCAGAAATTGTTAGATCTTATTACAACACACACTCAGGAAAGAAAGCTGTACTTATTCACATAGATAAATCTTTAGCTAACAGTAGCGATCAATTAATCATAGTAGTGAAGACAATCTGTGGTCAGATGCCTTGCGTAACTTTTCAATCCACTCAAGAGCCTGCTTTTTTTGTCTCCCGGCAACCGTGTTCTTAGGCGGAGACCACTGTATTAACATGCTGGCTTGGTCCCCAGTGATCTGAACCTCTGAGACCAACACCTAACAATTTTTGTGACTATTCCAACAATTATCTGACCATGGTTTGGGTATGTATTTATTTAACTCCTTCAATGAGACCGATTTTTCATTCCCTGATATAATACTGAATTTGGCTTGTTTGGTTAGCCATTGTATCAGCACTCTAGGCTTTTTCAGGGTCATATCTTCACACTGGCGTGTATGGCCTAGACTTAGATTTTTTTGCTGGAGGCCCTCCAATCTTCAGTGCTTTCCCCTTACCCCCTCCACTATAATCTAGCTGGTATAGATTAAGATTTAAATGTATAGCTGTTGAGGACAAGGGGCCAGACTGATCATCGTAACTACTTGAACTCGATATTTCAGAGCCCGACACTGGCTCACTCATATATTCTGACCCAGAATCATCATATTCAAAACTTTCAGCCTCCTCACCCAGTGAGATATCCATACATGCATTTAGATCAAAAAGGGATACATGACAGCGTTTCTCAGATGCAGACATTTTGGTGAGATTGTAGACATCTGCTAGTCGATTATTTACATTCTGACTTCAAGGGTATGTAGAGGTTGACCGTAGTCACAGCAGTAAAGAAACAACGCCAAAAAAAATATATATATCGAAACGCGTATTTTTCATTGCTGAATCCGAATTCACCTAGTATTTGTGGCTATATCTCCATACAGGATCATTGTAGAAGCATGTTTATCATGACATATATGGTACGACACATAGGGATCAGGGAATCGAAGTATTGGTGATTCCCATGCCACACTTGGTAGGGAATGGCAGTGCAATTTACCCAATTTCGTGATGTCCCAGGTACGTCATATAAGGGACAAAGGGGTTAATGGTGGATCAGCAAGACAACCCCTACACTGTACCACTAAGACATGAGAATGATGGTCTATGGAATCTTATTAAACAGAAGGTTTCGTGAAAAATGAGCGAGTGAAATGTCGAACAAAATACAAGACAGACTTGCTGGAAGACAGACAAGGTGGTATAAATACAACAAGGAAACTGTCAGCAGCTGAGAAAAATGATCTAATGGACTCTAAAGTGATCAAATGGTGGTGACCGATGCTCTGCTTGTTTACCATTGTGAGTTTCACAAGACAGAGACAACCTGCTCCATTGTTTATACTGTTGAATAATAAGCTTTATGAACAATTTATACAATAAAGGTCATTAACTGTGCAACTTGTGAGAGTAAAAACAGTGCCAAACAGATTAAGAGGAGAGATTGGTTAACTTTCGATGCATCTTGATTGAAAAAAGAGGAGTAAAGTGTCTTTGTAAAAGTTTGTTCACAGTTCAATTTTGACTATCAGGTGGCCAAACCTTTATTCACACAGAAAGAGTCCACTGCCCCACAGAACAATGAAGGTGTGCCGCATTATCATATCTGACATTTTAGTTTTATGATCAAGGCAATGTACTTACCATCTGGAAAAAGGTAATTGATGAGCGGCAGTTTGGAAGAATGCTTGCGCCACAACCTCAGCACATAATCTTCCCATCGTACCATCTTGCCCAGAACTAACATCAAGGGTATGGTTGGCAGGCCAATGAGCAGAAACAAAGGGTCTGCTTGCTCCATCACATTTAAACCTTCTTTGTGACCCAAAACCTAGTAGGAAAGAAGACAGGAGACAAACTAATGTAATGAGACAAGGACTAACTTTGCTCTAATGTACAGCTGGAAATTATTCATCTGATTCAACATTTTTTTTAAAAAAATCACCTGGATCATTTATTGAATATTATTCTATGGTTAAGGAATATCTGCGACATTTTAAAAGTGGATGACAGCCTCTGTATTTCGAGCATTTCCAGTTCAGCAAGTTCTCAAAATAACCATTAGCAGATCCTAAGGATAACTGACTGAGAGTATCCAGTCAATTAACACTGGATACCCTCAGACATTGAAAGTGACTATTCATACAGAATGTCAAAGATGAACTTCTATGAAGTGAGAGACATTACAAAAAAATCTCACTGGGTTATCATTCATCTTACCTGCATGACAGTAACTGCACCATATGTAACCATGGTCCAATACACTGTACCAATGAATATACCGCCTGCTACAAATGGGCACATTTTGTAGATGACTCTATCAATGATATCCATCACATATACAACAGGCCCTGTCATACGCAAAGGAAAAATATAAATTACACAGAATTCACTAAAATAATTGATAATTTTAACTTTCTAAATACAAAATTCACAACTGGCAACTAGCCGCTCATCTATCAAGATCTTAAAAGCACACCCTTTTTTATCCAGGACACGCCATCTGTATATTAAGTGTTCCAGGAAAGGAAATTCTCTACGGGAAGAAATACTCATGCACACAGCCATACTTAATCAATAAAGAACTGTTATGTTCCAAGAATTTATGCATTTATAAAGCCACCCTATTCACACAATGTGACATTCATAATACACGTTGAAAACTTTTCGTTATAAGTCTCTCTGCCTTATTAATACCTACACCTGTATGTTTTACATATGAGGCTCAAAACAATGAAATCAGGTGCTCATCAAGGTAGGGCTTGACCGGAGAGAAATTAGAATTTTTAACAAAAACTGTTGTTTTGCACAAAAACTTTATATGTCGATTTCAAAATGCTTTTCAGAGTTGGATATGCTGAAATATATAGAATGCTAAATTGTGATTTACTGAAATGATCTGAATGACAAGTAATAGGGATAATAAAACTGACTGGTCACTAAATTTAGATGCAGCAGCAGCTCATCCCAAGATTTTTAATTGTCAACATCTCAACTTCTACTCAAGGTAGAAAATAGATTTCTTCACCGACAGAATGGACAATGAATAGGTTTCAAGGGGGTGCTTGGGTGAGGTTTTCACCCATAAAGGGTCACATTATCGATTTTGGATTTCAGTGAATCTGCATAGCTGATTATGTCTAGGTTGAGAATACCAAATGCCAAAGTTCACTTCTACCGATTTCAGCCCCAAAATGCATTTAAATTATATATATTTTGTATATGTATACACTGTATTATCCATTTTCTCATGTTTGTTTTTCTGTTAACTGAACTTCGCTAAAGTCTTAAAATCTCAGCCATTTATTGTCATATAGGTATCAGATTTGGTATACTGACAGAATATTCATATTTTTAGGTAATAGGCTAGTTAATTTGGTGTTTTTCACACCAAAAAAGCAGGAATTGTTTATTCTTGAATCTGGATTGTTGTTTTCAACCCATTTTTCTGATCTAGAACCCCCTGTATCAATGTAATCCATTACAGACAAAACCTAGCCTATTACCTCTATATCACTCTTGCCTTTCAGTATATACTTATGGGAAGCAAATATTATCATTAATTTTGTAAATTTTAAGAAGTTAAATTAGTTGTTTATTTTTCAACATGGCCACCATTGCCATGGCAACACGCAAATATATTGAAATCTTTTGACTGAAACAGGGTCTCAATAAGTTATCAGTTCATACCAAGGACATTTCACATCACTGAGGCTAAATTTTAAAGAACTCGAAATTTCACCCAAGTACCTCTTTAACATGATATCAATAACTCAATATGTTCAAAAATTGACCAGCACCTGATTTCATTGTAATGTATCTCTCATATACACACCATTAAACGATAAGAAATAACGAAAAACAAATTCAAGACTGCAACAAAATATTTACCTAGTTTGGGAAAGAGAATTAAATATTCTGTGTTACACTGCGGACAAGCAACTTTAACTGTGCTGTTGCCTTTTTGCTTTTCGTCCACCCATCTCTGCAGACATGTTTGGTGTACCCATTTTGTAGTGCCCCTGCAGCGACAAGGTCGCACCCAAGCTGCTGTACGGTCATCTTCTTCCGTGGCAAAACAGACCCAACATGATCGCCTGTGAAGAAAGTGGTGATTTGAAAAAAAAAAAAAAAAAAGGATAAATAAACAGAGACTAAGTAAAAATACATTTATTGCTGTTTCACTTTATTGCCTATATATTTGTATGTCCTCTTACAGTGAGACTAGAAAATGATGGTGAACCTTTTGTTTATACAATTCTACTTCAAAATGTAGCCTTGAGGCCTTGAAGGTATTTGGTTATTAATAGAGGCAAAACTTCTTTCTTTATTCAACATCAACTTATAAAAAGTAAACTTCATTTTATTAGTAATGCATCACTCCAACAAATATAAATAAAAATAAAAGTTGTCTACACTGATGACATATCAACGTTTTAGGGCTTATCACTATGCAGGCCGGAAACAAAATGTCTCCATCTGAACAAAGAAGAGTCTCCTACAATACAATATATTTCTTACACATTTCCATTTCACCATCATGAAAAAAAAGAGAGATTCTGTAGATGTTAAGGCCAAGGTCAGCAGTGAAAATCGATGCTAGGGGTCAAAATTGTCGATTTTGAGTTTTAGCAATATTTTTATTCTTTGACCTCTTCTTGA
>JBCEWB010130993.1:0-11223 GCA_039654565.1 Peronia peronii | reverse complement strand
GGACCTCCATCACCTGTGACAGTAGTACAAGGAGGAGGTGGGGTAGAGGGCATGCATGGGGATTGGGGGGGGGGGGAGGGAGGTTGACGGCATCTAGATTTTCCAATTTCGGGTCCCAATGACGATTTTTTTTAGTGTTTTCGTTTTGTCTGTTTTCGGAAAGGGTTTTCAGTTCTGTACCAGATTATAGGTCCGGAATGTTCGTACGACTGAAAACGTATTTATTGCACATTTTTTTTTCTTTTTTTTTTTTTTAAATGGGGGTAGTAAAAATTCAGCAAAATTGTTTTTCAGCAAAATCTTAGAAATCGTCAGCTTGACCTATCAAATTGGAAGAACAGATGCCATTGTCAGCTCTTTTACTGTACTGCTGAATTCACTGCTGAATGGGTCTTGTGAGGATTTCTATTACTAATAAGAAATCACTGGGCTTTGATTGGGGCTCATACTTACTTCGGATTAATGAACGAAAGAAAGTGTCTCCACATGACCACATTAGCTTATCTAATACAAATATAGGCGCCAAGGCCACATTTGAGACCACGAACGAACCCTCCAAGAGATATTCGAGAGAGATAGAGAGAGAGAGAGAGAGAGGTGAGGTGGGGGGGGGGGTGGGGGTGGGGGTGTGGGCTTCGTACTTTATAGCCTATAGTTGCTTCAATGTCTTCTCTGCCAGGCTGTAAAGTTTTGTGGATGTTGGTTGGTAGGTAGGTAGGCAGGTAGGTAAGTAGGTAAGTAAGTAGGTAGGTAGGTAGGTAGATAGGTAGGCATCTAGGTAGGCAGGCAGGTAAGTAAACAATTGGTGTTCAAGAGAAATTATACACAACTGTCTTGTCTATTTCCAGGACTACGTATCCGAGTTCTGATCGGCTTGGCCTGGGGCTTCGCTCTGGTCTTTTCCATTCCTATGCTGGTCATCAACAAACTGATGCCTGTCGAAGGGAAATGGCAGTGCTGGATCAAGTTCCCACAGCAATGGGTCTGGAAGGTCAGTTTGCTCATCTGTCTGTTGCCTGTCTGCTTGTCTGTCTATGTGCCTGATATGTCTGTCTGCATGTGTATGCCCATTCCGGCTGCTGACTGACAAAGTAATGGTCGTGGGTGGGTTTGTCTGTACGAAGGATACAGCTAGATAGAGAGAGAGACTGATAAGACAGATTGGCAGACTGACAGATCCCTGGATGAATATTTGAAATGCCAGCAAATAAATGCCTGAATGGATGGATGGATAGATCGATGGATAGATGGATGGTGGGTGGATAAATGAATGGATAAATGGATGGATGGATGGATGGATATATGGAGAGCATGGAATGAGATGGATGGATGGATAGATGGATGGATGGATCGATGAATGAATGAATGGATGGATGGATTCAGAAATGGATGGGTGGATTCATGGATTAATTCATAAAAATATGGATTCATGGATGGACGTCATGGATAAATAGATGGATGAAATCATGCATGAATGGATAGGTGAACTGAGGGATGGACTGATGGATGGATTGATGGATAAGTAGATAGGTGAATGGATGCATGACTGAATCAATCAATGAATCAATACACCAATCCTGATCGGTGGATGGGCATATCAATGGATGAGCAAATGAGTAAAATGAATGACCAGCTTGATGTATTGAATCATGGATAGTTGAACAATGATGGTGAGTGAGTGAGGACAACAGCTCGTATCCTTCCACTATTTCCACTCTGCAGGTATCAAAATATTACTAGCTAAAGTCCATAACACGCATATCTTTTCCTTCTACCCAGCTGTACATGACCAGCATTGCAGTTGTCCTGTTCTTTATTCCGGCCATCATCATCGCCGTGTGCTACATCATAATCGTCATCATCATCTGGAGAAAGACGTCAGTGCTACAAGGCGAAGACAGCCAGAAACCTACTCAATTTGTCAATAACGGTGAGTACACACGAACACTCTAACAGTCGGATACACGAACGCACGGACACAAAAGTTGTCTGAGACTCGGAAATTCGGACTCCCAAAGACAAACGAATACACGTATAAAATCATATGCGGTCGTCAGGACATGCGAGTACGCGGATATTCGGACATTCTCTCTCTCTCTCTCTCTCACACACACACACACACAAACACGCACACATGTGCACAGACATACGACATTTGCGGATTCAGACAACGTACACAAGGACAGCCTGGTACCCAGCACATGGACGACGAACCCGCTCACACAAGAACACACGGACACACGAACACTCTGACACAGGCACTCGCGAAAGAAACACACACGCACACACACGCACACACTCTGACACATACTGATGGCAACTGGACACATGATCTTTCTAAACACATCAATCTGACTGTCTGTCTGTATGTTTGTCTGTCTGCCATTGTGTCCTCAGCAGAGGATGCAACTACTACAAAATATCTTATACGAGCATGTTTTATGGAACAACATTGTAAATAACCATGTAAGCAGGAAAAAGCTTTAAAATTAAAGGATAACATTGTCCATATATGTAGTTGAATTCCCAGGAGAACATTAATTTATAGGTGACTCAATACTGGTCAACGTTAAACCTTGTGCTATCCGACTATTTTCTTATGTAAAACATCCAACATGTTCCCAGTCCCAGATTTCCGTCTCATGGAGCTATACCTAACCATCTTTCATTAAATATACCTCTGGGATATAAAGGGTTAAGACATACGCTCATATTGTAGACCTTATTTGACATACAGGAAGCAGTAAGAATTATGGCTTCACTTCACAGAGTGTTTGGCCTTTATCTCTACGATCAGTGGGCCAGTGGACTCGCTTTTCAGCCACCTACAAGCGAGATAACCTATCCATAAGTGGCAAGTGGCTGCAAGGCCTTAAAAGAACGTAACGTAAAATGAACAGTCGGAATTTTGTATCAATGGACTTATTCTAAATCACGGGGTAATTGCTTGGTGATAATGAAGACTCCGTTTATAAGACATTGCCACTGATCACATAAAGGGCGGCAGTCGCTTGCTTTATTTACACCATGAATTCAACTGACTTGTGAACAATAGGGCTGATCAATATCCCGGGAAATTACCTTGGCCTAAAACTCTTCTCGATGACTGACAGACTTAATACAGTTTTAAGCTGTTTAACCTAGATACCCTCCAAAAAATAAAGGTAGTGAGTAGTGTTAATGATTAAATTATGGAGGAAAAAGCCTGACCTGCTTTCGGCCTGACCTACTTCTTCTTGCATTTTTATCGAAATTTTGATTTCCTGTCTTATTTTCCTATCTCCTCCAAAACGTACCAATACAAAATCATCAAATTTTAAATACATATTCTTTTGATACAATAAACAAAACGGCAAAGGCTTTTTTGGTATCTCTTTTACTTTGGAGAAAAATATGAATTAATAAAAATGCAATTATGTACATTTTTCACATATGCCTTAAAAAAAAGATAACAACAATAATAAAAACCCTAATTTCCTCTTGCCAAAATTTAAATATCAGACATTAAAAGTGACATGCAAAGTCTGGAATGATTTGGTAAGGCAGTAACAAAGGAAATAGATTTTGAAAAAGAGGGCAAAATCCAAGATGGCGGCCATTTCCATGGTAATCAGACACGCTAGCAAGCTTCCGAACGCATATTCTGAATCAGACAAACATGCCCAATTCACATGCCCACTGTAAAATGACCTAAGGTCACAGGCAAAGAAAAACAAACACCTCCCCCCCCCCCCTCCCCTCTGCCCTCCATCACCCCTTAAACAAAACTCTGACCTCACGGAAATTCCGAACGAGTCCATAGAAAAGATCTGATGTTTTATGCCATTGTTTATACTCCGATTTGAATGTGTTCGTGCTCTAACCTTTGATTACAGAGAAACTCGAAACCAGTCCCTTGGGAGATTTCAGGAATCAATTGTGGTCATGCCTTGAAAAATGCATGGATACTCTTGATCAGACAGTTGATTCGTCCTCTTTATTCCTAGAGAATAAATTGTCCGAATAACTTCAGATATTATTATGTCTTAAGCCTTTTTCAGCTGTTACGACCTAGAATAAATGGTTTTTCTAAAATAGTGAATAAAATGAGTCAGAAAAATGAGATTCGGAAACAAAAACGTATTTCAAGTAAATATGGACTGAAATAAAATGGTTGTTATATTTGAGGGAAAATTTAATGACTCCCCAAATCAAAGGATCTTACTAAAAAAGAGAAAGAAAGAAAGTAAGAATGGAAGAAAGAAAAGAAAAAATAAGCAGGAATTTATTTAAGATTAAAATAGAATAAAAAAAAAAAGAAAACAAATGAATCAAAATAAAACAAAAATAAAATGAGGTAAATAAAATAAAATAAAATGAACACTAAACCACATGTTTTTTATTAACAAACAACAACAACAACAAAAACGAAGCAAAAAACCACCACCACCACCACCACCACAACAACAAAACAATAACAACAAAGTAATGGGAGAGCATGAATGGTGGAAGACAGTGATCAAACCATCTATATTTGACCCTATGACTCTACACTTACATGCCCTCTACACCAACATTCTTGTGAATTAGAGTTCCCTGAATGAAAAGGCTTTCGGTCTTCAAACCACGTCTTCCTTAGATGTAATTTATACTATTCTAATACGCCAAGTTCACATTTTACAGTGTTTGAATGCTGACATCTTAAATTTGACAATTAAGCTGTCACGAATGAGTTTTTTTTTGTTGTTGTTGTTATTGTTGTTTTCTTTTTCTCCCTCTTTTTCTCTAGGGCTTTCTCAGCCAAATGTGTAAAATGGGGCTTTTTATACTTTCTTCTTTCTAGTTGCTTCAATGAATTTCCTTCTGTCCTGACTCCCGGTTTGTGTTCAGTTTACGATTTACGAGCTCTTACGATTCCCAAGCTTGTGTTTTCTCTCGCCTCACGAGTTCGCAGATTGTCTGCAATGTGAGGAATGGAACAGACCAGGAATGCTACAGCAGAAACCAGAGCTGACCTCATTTGGAGTACAGTAAAGGCCGTAAATTGATATCACATTACGTGAGGACGTTGTGGTATTTAAAAGAAAATAATTCCATCGTATAACTTCACTTCAAATCAACGTTGAATTTCAATACCAATGATCTGCAATATTTTCTTCGTCTTAAATGGCCATGATTTTTTTAATCTGTCAGTCATCTGAAGCTTATTTCTGTCGGTATCACAGAATTATTTCACTGTTTCTGATTTCTGAGTTCTAACATATATTTTTTTGTATCTTCGTTCATTCAGGTTACTGCGCTGGACTTGACTTGATCCGGTGCTAGATTTCTTTCTTTATCTTGCAGCAAATCTCTCCTCTCTCATTGAACTCATCCTCGTTTCTTCGCTAAAATTGATACCAGAGTTGTAAAATTATGCTGGCGGCCATTAAGATGGCCACTCAGAATGTGGTCAACTAATGAAAAAGAAGGAATATGGAGGGCTGGAGGAGGAAGATGGAAACGCAAGGACAGATAGACAAAGAGAAGAACAGACTCACGATTGGGACGTATGATCTTATGTATGTGTGGGAGAGAAAGAGAGCATAAAAAGTGTGTGTATTGATAGATGGATGGATGGATAAATGGATGGATGAATGGATAGATGGATGAATGTATCTATGGAAAGACGGATGGATGAAGGGATGGATGGACGGATGGACGGAGTGGTGAGTAGATGAATTGATGGATTGATATATGAATAGATGAATAGATTGAGGATAGAAAGACGTAGAGACAGGCCTACAGATAGCTAATTATGTAACAAGACCTGGAAGTCCCATCTCTCTCTCTCTCTTTCTTTCTCACTCTATCTCCCTCTCTCAAAAGATAGATGTTGTCGCTCGACCACCCACGCTGAATGGCCGTGATATAGCGGAAGGCATAATAAAGCATAGTTTGTCCGCGATCACATTTCGCACTGGGTCACATTCTGGTCATCTCTCTCGGGAATGCTCGGAATGGAGATCAAGCAACCCAATAATATGGGTATAAAAAGGGCGTAAGGATGTGGGGAAGCGGCTATGACCAGTCTTGAAGTTTCCCACACTAAATGACCGAATTGTAAGATGGATAGATTGATAGATAGATTGGGGTATAAGGACATAGATAAATATGCGTTTAAAAAAAAAAAAACAGATTAACGGTCGGATAATATCATGGACGTGGATTTGTGCACAGGCACAGCTATGCCGAGTTTGTTGGATGTGTCTAAGATGTGTGGATGGATGAATGGATGGATGGATGGATGGATGGATGGATGGATGGGTGGATAGATGGATGGATGGATAGATGAATGGATGGATAGATGGACGGATGTATGAATGGATGGATGGATAGAGGGATGGATGGATAGATGGATGGATGGATGGATGGATGGATGGATGGATAGGTGGGTGGATGCATGGATGGATGGATGGATACGGAATAGATGGTGAGGATTAAGTATATTGCTCGTCTGTGCTCCGCTGATAAATTGTTAGCTATAAGCCCCTGCTCGTCACGGCATCAATGCTGAAATAGAAGAGGTTTCCCCTTTCCTACGAAACAAGGTGGAGGCAAGTGCGATTGAGGTTCAGGATTGACAGGATAATAGCAGTTATGAAGCGCACTGGTCAAGTCTGCGGGGAAAATGTCCGAGCAGTAGGCAGGTCAATATATAAACGAAGATTGCGAGACCTTATTTCCCGGATAAATAGATCATTATAGCTGATTATATAATAAGTAAATGTTTGTTCAAATCAGCAATCATTCTTTTTTTCTATGTTATGTCAATGTGTGACGTTATCATTAAACGATTTGAGCCATCTGGTGATGACCTAATTAAAGTCGCTGACCTGATTTAGGAAAATATATGGACAACCTGTAAAAGCTAAGCCTGATATACTATATCGCCGTTGACCTGATTTTGACATTTTATTATTTTAAAAAAATAGTTTCTGTACTGAATGAAATTATATTTGGATATTATCGTCGACAAACAGGCATTCACTGACTTGATTTCACTCCAATGAAAAATCGTCGTGTCCCTTTGCCAGACAAAAGAGGTGTTGGGTAACTAGTGTAAAGAGGGACAAACTCATTTTACTTCTTATCATTCTAAAGATCGTTCACCAAAAATTTTCAAGAAATTATAACAAAAAAGGATAATGTCTTCTTTACACAATACGTTTTGGGGAACTTTTCATAGCTGTTTTTCAAGCTAAGAACACACAGATGATTTTCAATTTTTTTTCTTCTGTATTTGTTCAAACCTCTTGCATCTGGCACAGGGAAGTAATAGGGCTGGTCACAACGATCTCCCATCGGTTTCATATTTGCTAACAAAACACACAAAGGGTGTTAACCTACAGGACAGTTAACATTCTCCCATTTCCGTTCATAATAAAAACTTGCGATTATCATTACCGTATAATCGACTATAAAAACGCTTCAAAGACAGCCTGGAAGCTTCATTCAAAGCCTTCGACATTTGCCCTGACATGAGAAACAACAGCTCTGGACAGAAGTGAATGGCGCGCTGTCGTCCACAAAAGACCCAAAAACTGTGAGGCCAACAGGACAGCTGCAGCAAAGCAACGTCGACAAGCTAGGAAGGACAGCGCCAACAAATCCCCACTTGTTGCCACTATCCCCTGCCCACACTGTCAGCGAACTTTCCGAGCAAAAATCGGCCTGACCAGCCACCTACGCATCCACAGACCAAGAGACCCCCAACCTCCTAGAAAAAGATGACAAGATGGCCCTCGTCGTTACGACGGACGAGCAACATAATCGACTGTAGACATCATAACAAGTTTAACCGGTTATATGATCGATCTTGCCCAGATCCAGGAATGGACAAAGAAACGAGAATGACCTATCACAATTTATTACACAGAGTCAGAACAGTGTTGACTTGCAAAGGAAAAGCCAGTCAGAAATCGAGTTCCTACAAATAAGAGTTAACGGCTCAATCTGGATACTCAAGCCGTGTGAAAAGGGCAGTAATCACTGAACGGATTTCCGTCGCAAACCAAATCGTGTCCCTTTCCTAGGCAAGATTGATCTTAATCACGAACTTGGGGGGAAAAAAGGCAGAAATCTCTTTTTTCATTTCAGACAAACACCATTGCAAATACTGAAAAAAAAAATGTTCTAGTAAAACAGGACAGCACTTTCATTAAGCACAGCTTTTTCAGATGTCTGAATTGATACATTGAACTAAAGGTGGAATCAACGACAGAGGGGGAAAAAGATAAAGAAACAAAGAAGGAAAGAAGAAAGAAAGAAAAAAGAAAAACGAAAGATAGGCAGATAAATATTAAAGGACAAACTAATGATACCCTCTTTGTTTTCTGAGATATCACATTCCAGCCGTTAATGTCCCTAAAATGGTAAGCCTCTCAAAGATCTCTATTATACTACTACATGATGATGGCATGAAAACACCTGCAATATGAACAAAGATTACGGAAACAACAACAACCATAACAGCAACAATAAAATAACAATAACAAGAGCAACAACATCAGTAGTAACAATAACTACATGTAGAGCAATATAAACGAGAGCAATGATAACAACAACATCATCAGTAACAAGTACAACAACAACAACAACAACAACAGCGATCTTAACAATGAGATAAAGATGAACACACATAGCATCAAAAATCCAGCAATCACCGTGTGATTCTAAAGTCCTTTACAAATTTAAAATGGATAATAAGAGAAACAACATTGTTGAAAATACGACTTTTAAAAGTCGGAAAATGGAAGGAAGAGAGGTTGAAAGAGAAAGTAGGAAATGGATAAGAGAAAAGGGAGAATGTGAGAGAGAGTGAAGCCACACATAACTACGGTGTAAAAAAAAATCAGTATTACAGAATCTCACAGGTCTGGTGCTCCAGTGCCCTATTGTTAAAACTTACACCTTACGCAAATTATTGTGAATTGAACTCCTTCCTTGAGTATTTAACCAGAGCAGCACCGCTAACTTTCTATTCAGAACTCAACATGCTTTCTCCAGTTCACACACACACACACACAAAATCGTCCAGAGAGTTGGTCTGCAGAAACCACGCATTTCTATCGCGCCTACAAAGGAAATGGGGGGACGGGGGGTGGAGGAAAATGTCCACACTTTGGGAGAGTTTGGCTGATGCCGAATGTTCAAGAGAAATAAAAAAAAGAAATCCATTTGGGAAATCTCCATGTTTTATGAGATCCAATCTCCCTCAAGCATTCGTCCGCTCTTATCCCAGCCCTCCCACCGCCACCCCTCCCCCCGCCCCTTCTACCCTCCGCCTCCCCCGCTCTTCTCTCTCCTTCTCCCACTTTCCACTAGTTAAAACTCCTTCCTATTTATCTTCAACATTGTTGTTGCCGCAGAAAACGCAAGGGCGCATAGAGGCAGAGCTGATGTTATAGGACATCAAATCATCACGCTTTTTTTTTTTTCACACTCTGACCAAGCCATAGCTAAATACTTCGACTCTTTCACTACAGTATTCTTAAAGCTCTGTTTCCAAAGTTGAATTTCAGCAAAAGCTTGAAACATTTGAAAGAAAACATGTGTGTGAGTTTGTGATGAGAAGAACTGTTTTTATCATTTTTCTAAAAAGAGCCAAACAGGATCTTTTGACCGTCACAAAATTGCAACTGTATGTATATGATTTTATTATGGGAATCCCATAAGAATCACCCGGTCTGAATAGCTCAGGGAAAAAAAATGATTTTCTGGAGAAGAGCATGGAATTGCAGACAAAAGAAAAAGAACCATACATGTACATTTTTTACACATTCGAGAAAACTCAAATGTTGCTCTTAAAGATTTTTATACTTTTTATTTGCTGAAGTTATTGCTTCGAGCCATTGGGCAACAGTGGCTTTTCGAAGTGGGATAGTTAAGACATGGACCAAACTCATGGACCGTAACTATGACAACATTAAACATTGATATCTGTTGCCTTTTCTCTTAGTCCTCAATTTCGAGGTTTGGTGGTTTACGCTGTTCACAGCGCACAGTGCTAGTTAAAATACCGATAACCTGCCCAGAGACATTCACATATTATACACATAAACTCATCGTAGTGAACAGAGAGACAAATAGATGGAGTAGAGAGAGACGCTAAAGTTAGACAAAGTGAGTGCGTGTGTGTGTGAGAGAGGAAAAGGGAGAGAGAGGAGAAAGACAGCCTAAAGGAGAGTGAGAGAGAAAGAAAAAGAAAGTGCGAGAGAAAATGTGAAAGAGAGCGAGCAAAAACAGAGACAGTGACACAAAACCACAGAAAGAAAAAGAGAGAGAGATAGGCAGATGACAGTTAGGGAAAGAGAGAAAGAGAGAGAGAAAACAATATTGATACACATTCAGGAGAAAATAGGACACAAATAGGAGAAAGAGACATAGGGCCAAAGGAAAGAAAGACAGAGAGAGAGAGAGAGGATGAGATAAAATAAGACGAGAGAGGGAAAAAGACAAACACAGAAAAGGAGGAGAGAGCAGATAGCCAATAACAGGTAGACACACAGACACACATACAGAAAGAGACATATATATGTATATACACACACAAACAAACAAGGAGACACATACTGAGAATGAAAAGTTAGAGAGAGGGGAGAGAGAGAGAGCAAGAGAAACCAGAGAGAGCAAGAGAAATCAGAGAGAGAGAGCAAGAGAAACCAGAGAGAGAGAGCAAGAGAAACCAGAGAGAGAGAGAGAGAGAGCAAGAGAAACCAGAGAGAGAGAAGAGAGAGAGAAAGAAAAGGGGAGGGGGAGAGAAGATGATAAAAAGATCCCTGATATGTTTTGATTCATCCTTTTTCTTTTCCCCAAACATCCTCTTGCTCCAAGTATATGAGTCAAACAGAATAGACAAAACTCAGACCTTCTTTATGGACTTAGGCCGACTATGCAGGGTTGACTGTAACAGAAGCAGTCAATTATGGCAGTTCGCCTCAATTTTGTTTTCTGTATCAAGAGCTTAAAGTGCAAATATTTGAGCGAGCCTATAATTTAGCCACCCGAAATTTGGGGAGAATTTTAGGGGCCTTTGGAAATTGTATCTACCCAAAAAGTGGCGTTTCCGCCAGCTGATGAAACGGTTTCTAATTGCGACGGGCTCTTCAGTGTGACAGGGTAACAGCATCTATCTATCTATCAATCTATCTATCTATCTATCTATCTATCTATCTATCTATCTATCTATCTATCTATCTATCT
>JBCEWB010130982.1:0-11223 GCA_039654565.1 Peronia peronii | reverse complement strand
ATGGCAGAAATGTATCTTGTGTGTCTGTGCAGGCCTATGTCTATCTATGAGGATATAATGCAACACAAACTATTTCGGCCAAAATAAGACCTACCAGTCGACCACGTGGCAACATGCGTATGTTATACAGGCCTACAGCTGCTATGTGTGGGTGACCTAATCAAAGCCCTCTGGCTAGGGAAATGCACACTTAATCAGATCGTATCTATGATCTCCTGCCCCCCCCCCCTCCCCCCCCCTCCCTCTCTCGTCTCACCTTCCACAACCTCTATCTAATCACCACGCCCCCGCCCCTTCAGGCAATTAATCTATACCGTCCTGCACTTTTACGTTTTCCTCTTCCCGTTGCCCTTTCATCCCTTTTCCAACTTACTCTCTCTTTCTTTCTATTTTCGCCGTTTTCCATCTTATCCCTTTCTCTTTTTCATACCTCTCTCTCCTTTATTTTGTCTCATTCTCTATTTCAGACTTTCTTCCTTCCTTCCTTTCTTCCTCTCTTTCTTCATACCGTTCTTCTTTCTCTCCTCCCTCCCTCCTTCCCATCCTTTCTTCTTTTTTCCCCTCCATTACTCTTCCCCTCTGTTTGCCCTTCCCTTTTTTTCCTTCTAACGCGTCTTTCCTTTTTTCCTTCCATACTTCTTTCTCTCTCTCTATCTTTTTGTCTCTCTCTATTTACACGGCTTTTCTCGTATTCTCTTTTTTAAGAAGTCCTCTCTCTTTCTAACTCATTCCGCGCCACTCTTTCATTCTCTCACAATTCCTTCTTTCCTTCCACCCTTCCCGTTTTCTTCCTTCCCGTCTTTCTCTCCTCCCCTCCTTCCTTTTCCTCTCTCTCTCACCCACCTTCCTCCTCCTCACAAGCGACGTCCAACTAGAGCTGCACCAAATTGTAATTAACCACAGGGAAAGGAGACCGTTTGCAATTACCCCGGCTAGATAAGACAGCCAGCCGGACACGCTGTAACAAGCTACAGGTTACAATCTACTACATGCTACATGATACATTGCTGTAAACTGATTCAGTCAAACCTCCAGACATTGACGATAGGCCTAAGAGCTAGATCTATGACTAATGGGACTTGTACTTAGGGCAACTTTAGATAGAACCTGCAACTTTATACTTCATGAGCTGATGTCAAACGGTACTCAATGATCAGGATTCAAGTTTGAGAAAACTGGAGTTTGTCTGATTATGTCCATGTGTTTTGGTATAATGAAACCAGACCTTGGACGTATTTTTATTTGAAAATAGGCAGCACAACTCTAGCTTTGTAAATATTGCAGGTATATTTAAAACAACAGCAATATAAATTTTTTTTGTTTTTAATTAAATAAAATAAAAAAGCAGAAAAAATTGAATGTGCATTTCCACTCCCCACTTACTTAGGAAACTAATTTTGATTAGTCCCTTTGCAAGAGGCTGGCCATGTGGTGTCAGCGATATCACATTTGAAATGGCATTGACCATCCAGAGACCAATGTTGCATATAATGGTCATCATCATAGGCAGGAAATCCCAAGACAGTTTACTATAATCATAGCATTGTTTTTCAAACAAACTTTAGAAATATATTTATTCAGAACTTTGCCCCGCCCGTAACCTTTATAAATAGTACTATTTTGTTATTGATAATGTTGAAATTGTATCAGACAGAGCCAATTTGACAATGTTTTCTAGTGGTTCGTGGGCCCTAGAGGGCTAAACATCGGGTCTTTTGGATCAAAATTGTTGGAGATTTATTTCAATTTTCCCCTTTGCCCGTTGGTAATTGTTTCCACCCATTAAACGTCCACAATTATATGAACGCACACATAGTAAACAAAGAGGCGGAATAGCACTATCACGTTACAATTTACTATGTCAAACAAACGAAGTTATTAGCATTGTGGTGGTGAATCTTTCTTAGGTAGCTCGGCTCTCCAGAGCCAGAAGAACTTAAAATTGCTTTACCTGTTGTGTCTCATATGTTGTGAATCAGCGAGCATTCACCAATCATAGAGTGGTCACACAGAAACTCATAGCGGACTAGTTAACTCGAATATTGCACTGAAAGATTCGCGACATCGTGTTACAGACATATGTGCTAATAATATATGAGTGTACACATATGCACAGAGCCACAAACATCATCATAGATAATACTAGACATCAATATTATAAAATTTCAGGACATGGATATCACATGTGATGACTCATTAACTTTAAGGGGACCTACATTGATGATTAACATAAAAAAAAATCACAATAATCATATTACATGTATTTTACATTTCTCTAAGGGAAGCAACTCTTGGTTGATAAATTATAAAGGGAAATAAGTAGGTCTCACAACACTGACTTTGTTTCAGGTTTCTCAGACTGGCCCAATTTACCCTGAAGTCTCTGGTCTATCATCACCGTCTGATTTTTACCAGCCACTGTTTCGGGAGTTACCGTGGCTCTGTGGTTTGGCGTCTGCTTCATGGTGAAAACAACTCACGTCGGTCAGGTTGTGGCCGGGATCGACTCTCGAGAAAACCTCCTAGTGGAGGTTGAAAGACGTACATAGAACGGGATCGAATCAGGGTCCTCCATCGGGGGATGGAAGGACACGAAGATCGTAAACCCGCATTTTTCAGTGACTCAACGGTCCCCTGGCTTCCTGTGGGTAGGGAAGCCCGACATTTAGCCTTCTTGGTTAAGGGCGAATATATTTCGGAGGTCCCGTGTGTACGTTACGCACGTTAAAGAACCATTCTCAGTTCAAATTCGATGAAGAGTAGGCGGAGTGCCACTGTCCGGGCAAAATTTCCAAATGTACAAATTTCTACCCACATATTAAATTCACAGCAAAAACAGGCAGCCACTTAAAGCTGAGATAATCCTACTTCCGTAGGACTGAAAGGCTTAAGGAAAAAAAAAAAAAAGCAAAGAACCACTGTTTCTTGAAGTCTTTGATGATAAGAAAAGACTACTAAGACACAACATGTTCTGATGTTGATGATACGCAACACCGCCCTCCTCTGACAAAACGTCGCATTTGCAGGGAATCCAATTTTATAAGAGAGCCAAAAAACAAAATAAAACAAAACAAAACGGAAAAAAGGTGTCAATCTGTTTCTCAATAAATAACCAGACTCTATTCTGTTATAGATGCAAATATAAAATCTCTGTTTTCCCAGATGCTGACATGAGATCAAGAACAAAAGACACATTCTGACAACGGGGATTCGGAAGGGGGAGGGGGGGGGGGGAAAGGGGAGATTCGGAATTGCCATGTGGTTTGGCGTCTGCTCCGTGGTTTAACTCACGGATCCTGCTATTAAGGGATGGAAGGATACGAAGATCGACACCTGCATTGTTTTTTTCAGTGACTCAACTGATCCCTGGCTTCTTGGATAGGAAAACCCGGCGACTAGCCTTCTCGGAAAAGAGCAGATATATTTCGGAGGTCCCGTGTGTACATTACATACATTCAAGAACTCTTGGTATTAAACATTGGATGAAGAGTGGGCAGAGACTCTGATGTCCGGGCAAAATTTGCAATTCCAAAATTTCTTTAAAAAAAAAAATTCTTGTCACCAAAGGGGCGAAGTCGAGTGAAAGATACAGTGGATCTTTACTCTCTCTTTCTCTCTCATTCCAACGCTTTCTCCTCCTCACTCCATCTTCTTCCCTTCTGTCTTTTCCCTATTTTTATCAACATATTTCTCTCTCTCTCTCTCTCTCTTCCATCTTATTCGTCCCTCTTTCTTGTTTCCTCTCCCCCTACCCCTACATTTTTTTATCCCTCATTCTCTCTCCCTTTCAATCGTCTACCTCCCTCGCTTCCCTCTCCCCCCTCCCCACCCCACCCCATCCTGCCCGATACACCTGCTAGGCTGAATATATGAACGTAGCTATGTGTATGAGGGAGAAGAAAAACGAGTAGAGCTACTTACAATTTTCCAACTCATCAGCGGCATCATCTTGAGATGGTTTTCATCTCCTCAGCCATAATTTCCACTTAATTATAGGTAATTTTCCCCCTATTCTCGTGCTCTGGGCGCGCTCACTCCGGCATCATTGGCTTTCCTTAGAGCGGTAATTTGGCGCTTGAGTACTACAACAACAGCATCATCAGTGACAACAGCAACAATAACAGGCACAGAGTTCGTACGGTACGTCACCGTATGATTGACAGAGCCATGAATTCATATGGAGCACAGAACGCGCATTTGAGTGCTTGTTGTTAGAGATGATATCATGGAGGAGCCAGGATGGGCGGGGGAGGGGGGGGAGCACAAGGATTGTGTGTGAGAGAGAGAGAGAGAGGGTGTGGAGCAAAGAAAGAGGAATAGAGGCGAAAAGAGACGAAAGGAGGATAATTATGTGAAAGAGCTACGAGAGAGACGGAGGAAAGAGAGACAGTGGAAGAGAAGAAGGAGAGAGAGAGAGAGAAGATGAAAGAACATTTGTAGAGATAACGAGAGAGCTGGAGAGAGAGAGTACTGGAAAGAATGAAACAGTGAATGAGGGATGATAGTAGAGAGAGAGAAGGGGAGTTAGAGAGGAGACTGAGAAAGTGAATGGGAGATAGAGATATGGTAGAGAAAAGAGAGAGAGAGAGTTGGAGAGAGTAGAGGAAGAGACAGTTGGAGAGAGTGAGGCAACGAATGAGACGCGGACAAACGGTAGAAAAAAAAGAGAGAGAAGGTTGAAAGAGTGAGACAGTGACTGAGAGATGAAAATGCGGTAGTGGAAAAAGAAAGAGAGAGTTGGTGAGAGTGGGACAGTGAATGAAAGGTAAAGATCTAGTAGAGAAAGAGAAAGAAAGAAAGAGAGAGAGAGAGGAGAGAGTGAGAAAGTGAATGAGGGATAGAGATATGGTAGAGGAACAGAAATTAGAGTGGGTTGGAAAGAGTGAATGAGAATTGAAGAGGAAGAGAGAGAGAGAGAGAGTGAGAGTGAACGAGAGAGCAAGAGAGAGACGGCTTTGTCTTCACTCCTCTCTTTCTCTCTGTGTTTTGGGACATCTCAGTCTCGCCCCCTTCCCCCCCCCCCCCCCACCCCTACCCCACCCCCGCCTTGTTCCTGGCTCCCAGCACTCCTCCCCACTTTTCCTTCAGTCTTCAATGTCGGTATCAGACTATCAAAGAATCATTGTTTGTAATGCTCTTATTTATAGCAATACCGTGTTTGTGATGTCCCTTATCAGTGCTAGACACGCTGTGAAGTACTTGAGGTTGTCAGAAAAAATCTTTGATATCAAATCATCTTTCAGTCCGACAGTAGCTTGATCTGCGACTTTCTACGGAACAGGGCCTTAAGTGTCAAAATGACACTTCTACTGAAGACACTTAGAAAGAGAAGGGACAGGGGGAGGGGAAAGAGGGGAGGTGAGAAAAACTTTCTTGTTGAGCCGTTCTTTAGCATTTAGAGACCGTGTCGAATGATTATTAAAAGAAATCAAAACCCAAACATAACAAATGAATAGACGTTATAGAAGCAGAGAATGTCTTTACAATCACATATTATTGTGAACAAAAAAAAAAAAAAAAAATGTGCCAAAACTAACAGATCAGCTTTGACATACACTTCTTGTTGCTGTTGATATTGTTCTTATTTCGGAAAACGATAGCCAGTTAGATTCACTACGCTCACTCATACATACAAAGATACATAAAAACACAGCCAGGCATGATTGATAAAGAGGGAGAGAGGGAGAGAGACACTCATGTAGATAATATGCTCTCTCTCTCTTTCTCACACACACACATACACACACACAAGCATACACACAACAATTTTTTATAACCAAGCTTTCCTTCTTTCTTTGTTGTGCTAAAGAAAGCGATGGCGAAAAAAAAAAAAAAAATGATCACGAATTAAAAGAACAATAACAATTTCCTCTGCATCGGCATTCACACTGTTTGTTTCGTCCTTATGACTTATCCAGTGAGAGCCAGGTTTATCAGTAAATGCAGTAATCGAACGTATTCTTTTTTTTTTTTTTTTTAAGCTAATGGACTTACATTGTCAAGCAGATTGCTGATCTCAACGATTGTTACATTCTATATACGTCTTTCAATCTCCTGGTGGACGTTATCTCGTACGATTGGTGGTTATTTATAGACATTTCAGATGAAATTAGTGTAAAGTGTGTTAGACTTCTCCTCCCCGTAAAATGTGTAAAAATATGTATTTCTGACTTTCTGGGGGCAATTTCAGGACTTCTCTAAAAGTTTGTGAGCGGCCTCTGATGGGCCGTTTTAGACGATTTAGACCATAGTAAATGTCAGGCTTTTGAGTCCTGAAACAATTTTCAGGTTCAGAGATGATTGGTGTGTATTCAACAAGAAGTTCTTACTTTGGTAGGTATACAAACAAATACACAGACACACAAGCATAAACACAACAATTATTTTAACCAAACAAGCTTCCACAAACAGAAATTGAAACCCCCCACCCCCCGAACAAACACTAGCTAAGTCATACTTCATAAATTATTATTTTGAGCCAAACTCGAGATAACTCAAGTAAAAATAAATATATGAATAAACAAATAAAATTTTTAAAAATCGGTGAGAAACTAACAGTCAAGTTTTAAGGTGAAAACATTCAAATAATATTAAATTTCAAACTGGAGTAATTAGACTAGCAAATAATCTAGCGCTAAATTCTCTCACAATGGATACCTTTCACCTCAGGCTTCAATTGCGTCGCGATTAGTTTTTTTTTATGCTTTTATTACGAGTACTCTTTTTTTCTTTTCTTTTTCTTTTTTATGGTCTGTCCAATGGTACACAATTTCAGAAACACAAATGGTTAATTTGTAATTAATGTTCACATTGATCATGAGACAGCACACCAGCTGGGGGGTTGGAGGAAGAGGGGTGGGGGTGGGAGATGGGGTGGGGGTGGGGGTGAAGGAATTCCGAGTGTCGTAGCTGTGGTCCATGTTCTGTATTTACATCACATGACATACCACCCATTGACTGATCGCTCAGTTCACCACGAGAAGGAGACTGAGTGAGTACAGTCAGTTAATTCACTCACGACCTCCGAGTGACACGGACAGGCAGCGCTGGCCAAGGACCGTGCATCTCAAGACCATATTATGAAAGGTTAGCAGTTAAGAATCTTGGTAGTCTAAGTATTGAAATGTTTGCTTTTGTATGATTTGAGAAATTCAGAGAACAATTAACAATTGCATCCGTTCCCTTTCCTCTGAGAAAATGTTGATTGCAAAGATGGTGTGATGCATGGCTCACGTGGGTGGTGACGCCATCTTGAAAATCGCTGATATCAATTCCGCCAGTTAAAGATTTAAAGTTTATTTCAAGAAAATTGTTAATTTGCTTTGGCCCGTTTCCGCCAGTTTACCAAATGCACTGATTTAGGGTTGTTTTTTGTTTTTGTTTTAAACCATTCATGCGAGTGATACATAACTCTGCCCACGTGTTTTTTGCGCCATCTTGAAAAATGAGTACAATCCCTGATGATGGCCACCGTAAATATTTTAAGAAATGACAGACACCATAATTATTTCATGTTTAATACTAATCACTCGGCTAGCTATCGTTGTATTTTTTTTTTCTGCATTCTCCTTTAACAAACTTGCATTGCCTAATGAGAGTTGGGTTACTAGAACAGATAGTCGAAACGCATGGTGTTGGGGTATTGAACTTGGGAGGTCAAGCAGCATGAAATTCATACCCATGTTTCTGTGAAATAGTGTTTATCTCTCGAACTGGAGTTGAAGTGTAACTAGAACGTAGATCTACCTATATCTTGTGGAGTGAACAATCCTAGCAGGCTTCTTCAGCGGGGGCGGGGCTCTGTCTACATGGTTGGTTAGTTAATCATCTTGAATTTTAATGCTAAAATTCCAGTCATTGCCAGTATGATAAAAATAAAAATTTAAAAAAGCACTTCATTCTGACATTCATATTCCGAGGAATAGTGCAAGTTGCTGTAATGGCAATAATTATAGCCCATGGAGAAGCACATTGCTGAGCTGAATTAAAACTGACTCGGGCCGCGAGTTTGATCTGCAGTAATCTAGTCGATAGGTCGCCATATTGAATATAGGAAAGAACAACTTGATGGGTCTCTTAAGTATTTCCTGCTCTGATCTCTCTAGTAAATGCGGAGAAGGTGATACTGTATAAATTTTAAAATATCAAAAAAGTTCATGTATTACAATTTGTGTGGCCAATCTTTCATAATGTTTCTGCAAGGCGTACATATTACTTTGGTGGATGATATTCGGTTTAGTAATATACAGTGCAGTCCAGTTAAAGTCAACTCCCTTCTGGGAAATTCTTACTTGAAGTCAACCCATCTTGGTAAACTTGTTGTTTTCCCGTCATATCTTTGTCAACTTTGACTCAACATTTTGTTGTGGTCGCGAGGGATTGACTTTATCCATACTCGACTGTATATTCTCAACCATTTCATAATTTTATTATAGGTAAAATCACATTTTCTTTTTCCAGTGATAAATGGGGATTCGGCATCATAACAGAACGTCCACCCTGCGCTTGAACCTCAATGTTTGTTGTGTAGCAACTAGCAAACATCTCTGGCTGTTTCAATGTGTTCATACTAAGTCTAACATAGCAACAGTGACGGAGCACCCTCAGGCTGTGTACTCCCCATTCTCGAATCTGACGGCAGCTCTTATCTGGGGCAAAAGGTATCAGCAAAGACAGAGACTTGACTATGCGAAGTCTGCAGTTTCGAGTCTGAATCTTACAGCAAGAGTGAGTTGATAGCAGTAAGATAATCTAAGAGGTTTTTGCCAGCATGTGGTTATGTCAACGGGCTCTAGGCTTTTGTGATCATGTAGTAGTGATCTACACTCCCTTTGTTCAACATTGTGAGTTGTCATGGGATAGACATCCGGCGTCTTTGTTTATATTGTAGAACACACTGCGTCGTGGACAATTCACACAACCTGTGTCAATGTGGAGTTTTATAATGTAACATTAACGACAAAAGTGAGACGGTAAGGAGGGCAGATTGAATCATTTCAGGTACATCTCGAATGAAAAGACAAGGCCTGTTGTGCTTTGTTCACAATGTGATTTTAATTACCAAGTGACCGGGCCGTTTACCATGTACAGAGTATGAACGAGTATAAGTTCATACTATTTCATTTTTTTTTTTTAAAGTGCAGTTCCAGTTGATTTGTGCAACAAAGTTCACAACTAATGGAAGAAAAAAAAGCAAATTGAAAATAAGACGGCTGTATGCATTATGATTATATTGTGTCCTTACGTTACAGTGAAAGAAATTCTTGGGCAAATATTGAGTACGTGTCGTGAATAGGCTGCTAGGATAGTTATAATTCATGCTATCAATTTCGCAGTCTGTCCTTGATATCTCTCTTGTATAATTTATTTTTTAAAATTGGTATCCATGAACTATTGCATCAATGGCAATCCGGTCTGTTTGTGTCATTTGAAGTTGTTATTCATATGATATTTGCGAAGTTGAGATTTTCAAAGTGATTTTCACCGTCTCGTTCATGTGTAGATAGTTGACATATTCAACACAGTTACAGTCCACAAAATCAGCTATTTATAGGGTGAACAGTTTTAATGAATTCATGCCTCTCTGTATGTTTGAGAAGGGTTAACATCAGTGTTTATATCTCACCCGGCCATCAGGCTGGGGAAATCTGATTCTATGACTTTGACATAATTAGCAAGTGTCTATAATCTTTTGTGTCTTGATATGGTTTTCTCTTATCAAGGGCATCGGAGTTGGACACTATGTAGTGCATGAATGTGAAACACCTGATTTTAAGCATTTGATTTTCAATGCAAGGCGTTTATCTCGGTCTTAATTTATTCCTTCAGCCATGACATCTGCGGAAGGAGCTTTGTGGACACAAGAATTCCTGTCTCAGCAACTGCTCCATCATCCGACAACTGCTGGCCCTATACGGCTGTAGAATGTGAGCTCTGACCTGCAGGTATTTGTAAGCTTGCATAACAACGAAATCGGTAAGTCAAACTTTTAGATATATCATCGGTACATTCATTTTCTTCTGAAGTTAGGTCGAGATTCTGTAAATATGTAATTCATTTGGAACTGTCGTTTCGTTATCTTTGGGCCAATAATATACCAGCATTTAGTCAGCACATCAAGGACATCTGTGGCATCGACAAACTGGCGGAAGAAACATCAGGAATTTGACAAGATAATTTAAGAACTACAGAGCTGAATCAGGCATTTCAAGCCTGGTGGCAACACTAGTGAATAAAAAAGGTATCAGAATATTTTTTTACCGATCGTTTTTAATGTTGAAAATATCTAATGAAGACATTACTTTGTTTTTTCTCTGAGAATTTCAAAGTTTGTCGTGTTATATGATCATGAATCGTGTGTGGATGCAAAGTGCTGAAAATAAACTGCAGTAGTTAGAACAATACGAATGTCTTTCAACATAGGCAATGCTTGAAGCACTGACTGCTTCCGAGTTTAACGCTTTCCTTCACTAGATCTATTCGGTAGTGCATAATTGTAAAAGAAAATAAAAGAAAGATTGCAAGGACCTCTCGAGCTCAAAATCTCGAAATGTGCGAGGATTGTTCGTGTCGAAAACTGTTCTCCATTTCAGCTGACTGGTTTAAATCATGATAAAACTGATGTCAACCTTGCACCGAGTTCATCGTGCGTCCCCGTAACTGTGCTGGCGCAGTGGATTTCATCCCATTTCCATCTTTTTTGTGGAAGGGGGAGGGGCGAGGGGGGAAGAGGGGGAGAACTTTGTGTCGAAAAGAGGGGAGGGGAGGGGGAAGGAATGGCTTATCTTCCCTTTGTTTTAAAATTTTGATACTCGTTCTCCATGTGAACTCTTCAGATTTGATGCTCATCTCACCAAAATAAAGAAAGAAAAAGAAAGAAAGAAAAAGAAAGAAAGAAAAAAGAAAGAAAAAATCTACCACTTTCAAACAATGTAGCCCTACTTTTAATTCACAGAACCGCTCGATCATAAGTTTTTCCGTCAGTTTCACCAAAATGTAAAATACAAAAATAGGAGTGGCAGTCCCAAAAGGAAGCCTTGGTTACTACTGCAACACGACAAAGATACCTGGCTTGGTATGATAAAATCTAAGTTGACTATGCAAAACAATAATAATAATAAATAATACTGTAACAAAAGAATGCCGTCTGAGAATTGAAACATTGTAGTGTTTGATAATTTATTGCATACTTTTTTTTTTTAACTGCTCGTATTTTAAAAGCGT
>JBCEWB010130971.1:0-11223 GCA_039654565.1 Peronia peronii | reverse complement strand
ATAGATAGATAGATAGATAGATAGATAGATAGATAGATAGATAGATAGATAGATAGATAGATAGATAGACAGACAGCAGACAGACAAAGACAGACAAAGACAGAATGAGCCATTTGACTATCAGCTAAATTACTTCCCTTTGCCAAGTACAAGCAGTATTATACAAGCATTGTAAAGAGGGGAAAGAAAAAACTTTTCCCTTGTTATTTGGAATGCATGTCACTGAACATGATGAAAATGTTTTTTTTTTTATTTCTCATCGTCATATTTTTTTTCATAATTGTTTAAAATAAAAAGAGAGAGAGAGAAAAATAAGAATTTTTTCCTTCTTTACATTACTTGTCTCACACGTCTTGTACTTGACAAAGGGAAGCAACCTAGCTGGCTGAAAAAGAATAAATAACTCTTTGTGTCATAGACCATACAGTAATGTGTGTGGGGGGGGGAGGGAAAGGCATGGACCGTGTGCGAGCAATGGGAGATCGTTGTGCTCAGCTCTATTACTTCCCTTTACCAGACACAAGAGGGACTGGACAAACAGTGTAAAGAGGGGGGGGGGGGACACGTCTGCGTTTTTTACTTGAGACATACAACATGAAAAATTACAAAAAAAGAAAATGATGATGTAAAGAGAAATTTTTCTTCTTCTTGTTATGATTTTATCAACTTTTTTGGCGATCACTCTTTCGAATGGCAAGGTGGAAAGGGATTTTTTTCCTCTTTACAATGTTTGCCATAGACCGCTTTGGCTGGGAAAGGGAAGTAATTCGTCTGGTCAAAATGATCTCCCCTTACACGAGTCCCTCTTCTGGGAGGGGCAGATAATCTGCGAAACGATCTCCCATTATTTCTAAAAGTGGTGGACTGCACCTGGTTAGGAAGAGGCGGAGTTAACCACTCGTTCGTTGTGTATCTCCATGAACTTCTGTAAATGAGCAATAGATAAGGAATTTTTCATATTGTAATAGTTTATCTACAAATGCCATCACTGATATATGTACTAACAAAAATTATGTCAGTGTTATAATTTCAGAGTGTCACTTTCAATTTATAACTCCATTTTGTGTCAGTATTAGAAATAGTTGTTATGCTTATGTTTGTATTTCCGTATGTGTCTATGTGTGTGCGTGTGTGTGTACACATCTCTTTGTCTGATGCGAATAGGTATCTGAATAAAAAAATGTTAATGTCTATGATTGTGTATGTGGTAGGATATGTATGTTACTCTACAGGTCAGTGACAGACATAAATTCACCAGGATGACATAAACCATCTAAGCATCTTTAATGGATTTCATTTCCTTTTATTGTATATTAATTTAATGCCTTTATTTTTATTATTATCGTTGTCCTATTTTTGTTCTACTTACACATATAGCCTCTCTCCTCTCAGGATGATTATCGATGTCAACAAACTTGAACTCGAGCAGTGCTCCTAATGCCCATAAACTGTGAAGATCTATCCGGTGACAGCTGTGAATTTTTCTTACATCCCTTGATCAGCTTTATAATTTGTTACACTTGGTGAATTTCCTACGAGAGTGCATTTAGGCCTGTGCTGATGTGATTGTTAGACATTCCGTATTTAGATTGTGATCAGGTAGTTAATTACGTATACTTTATTTGGCGTATTCCCATTGGGAGAACAATTCTCTTTATTCTTTGTTGGACCGAGTTTGTGATTTAGTAATTAATATTATCAGCTGTGCGTGGTAAATATTCGTTTCTTATCGAGAGAACCTTCAGTGCTGTGCAGCTGGGATTGTTAGTCCTTCTAACATTTATTTGTAATTTGTTGAACAGAGTCAACAAAAGATCCATTTCATACCAGTGATAGGATATCTCAACATGATATATATCACGTTATGGATCTGAAGACTGTGACTGAACTGAATTTAAGCGTGACAGTGAGCGAGATCGTTCGCTGAAATTGAAGAGGCTGTGGTTTGTTACAGTAATTTGATTGTTTGTGGATTATTACCACTACCAGTCTCAGACAAGCTGGGATTCAAAGTCGTTCCTTCAAAGACTGTGTGAGGTAAGATATTGACAGTATCGTTATACTACCCCGAAATTTCATCATTTTCAGGCTAACACAAACAGGGAGACTTTTTCCTCCTAAAATGTAGGATAGGACAATTCTGGTTTTTAAAAAAGTTACATACTGTGTTATTTGTCACTTATCACATGTTACTTAGAAATATGTTTAGGTTTCGATTTTTGCAAATCTAAACCTAGAACATAGTTAAAATGTACTCTGTGGAAAAGGATTAGTTTGAAATAAGAATATATTATTTTAGATTCCAAGGTTTGAATGGTATGTTACAGTGATAATTTAAAACAAAAAAAAATGTACACTACTTACTCTCAATAGAAGGTTAATTTAGATTTAGGACAAGGTTATTTAGACATACCATCGAATTGACAGATAGCTTCAGAACCCATCATCGCATCTTAAAAAGATAAGCTTTACATATAGGTAGCCAAATCAGTGAATAGACTCTCAGAAGAGATAGCGTCGTTTGGACCAAGTAAGTTCCTGCTTTTGTAGTGCCATGCTAAATCCAAGACCGACAATGTCAAACTTGACTAAGAAATGGCAGAAGGAAAGAGAAGGATGATATGCCAGCCATAAGGTTGCTCAAATGTCATCGTCCTATTGATGTTTGGCAGAAGAGATAGATTTTAAAGATAATCATTTCAGAGTAGTCAAAATCCAAGAAGGAGGCCTTGCCATAACACGCGTTAGAGCCAGCAGGTCTGGGCTAAAGATTCAAGAAGAGCAGGGACCATTTAGTATTGGTCAGACCTTGCGATACTGACTGCTATAAACATTAAAGACGTCATAGCTTTCGGTCCTTAAGATTTTCTTCTAGCAACAAAAATAAACAATACATGATACACTATAGAAACAGATATGATGTGGGTGGTGGATGCTGTAGATATGTATACAGTGTGATGACAGGAAAGGACAAGGGAAGAATCGGGATGATGGATACACACATAAATGTTGTGTGTGTGTATTGTTGTATGCGGGATGATAACAATATTAAGAACTGCCAGGCATGACTTTGATTAAGGAACAGGTGAAAACGATCAGGGCAGTTGAGAATGCGAACTTATATAATTTATATTTCAATCGCAATCAAACGATGAGGCGACTAATCGTGCAACAGCTCACAGCCTCTTTATTTTCCAGCATTCCTCAGTATTCACATGTCTTAAAGTACTTTATTGTAGTATTTGTTTTTCAGGTTGTTTTCACAAACTTATGTTAAAAGCCATTTGGGAAAACTTCCCTGCTTACACAACTATACTGGCGCAATTTAGCGATCCCAGTTTTGATGATCCAATGAGTTAAAACTCAATCGGTTATTTACTGCAGTTATAATTGTCGCTCACGGTTTTTCTTTCGGTATTTTCATGAATGTGTGCCGAGCGGATCCAATTATGTTACGACACAATGACTGGTACTGAAACCATTTATTTCCATGAGAATTTGTTTTCCTCATTTGCCTTTTTATGTTTATTAAACCTTCAAAGGCCTGGGCAGGTTCTAAAAGCGATTGGGAGGAGGGCGAGAGGAGAGGTGGGGGTGGGGAGGAACCCATCCTGGAAGTGATTTTCTTTTTACTGTTACAGATAGACAATTTTAAACTTTTCCATCCAATTCGGCATGTTCAAATTAGAATAAAACAGTGGTGGGAAAAGCTCGAGCGGTTGCTATGACAAGACCATCTTCGTTTTTGGCTATTCTGAAATGGTTATCTTTAAAATCTACCTCTTCTGCCAAAATAGCAATGAGACTTGATGAGAATCGATCAATTTTTTTCGCATGGCATATTATCTAAAAATCTTCATATTTGTGGCCCTTCATGTGTAAGGAAATACTTTAGGAATTTTTGAAAATGCAATGTAGTCACATTTCACATTTCGCTCCTGTTTTCATAACAAAAACGTATTTTTCGCTAAAACATTCAAACATAACAGGACATGCAAACGTACGTTTGTCTTGCTGTGAAAATATTGAATGTCTTGTTTGGTTATAATCGGTCCAGAAGTAAAAAAGAGACAGCAAAACAGTGACACGACAAAAAAATCAAATATTGAGAAAAGTGCTTTTTACTTTTTTTTTAAGGGAAAAATTGATATGGAGAGTTTTTTTCGGCTTTCAGCCCCAAAACAGCCTTGTCTTAGATATTAGTCCTCTCTCTATGATTTCAGTGTCTTTTTCTGCCCTTTCCTAGTTTTCTGTTTATATCTTTTCTCGAATTTTCCTCCTTAAACCCTACCACAATATGGGCTTCTATAGAGTCACCTTCGGGTTCTTGAGGGCCTGTGGTGGCTTCCATACCTTTCTCTATGAGAACCAAGAGTGTCTTATGGCAGACAATCCACAAACTGTGCTCTGAAGCAGCGAAATCAAAAAGAAATTCACTTTTTCTTGGTGGTGGAAGTTTATTTTAAAGCACCCGGAGAAAGTTTACACTGATAATCTGCGAGATAATGAGTTCATTTCATCTCAGAATGATCGTCCAATGTCCATGCCTGGCACTAGGGCTCAAGATATTTCTTGAGGAGGTCAAAAAAGTGTTCATGCATCCCTTGCTTGTATCCAGTGGCATATTGAAGATCTACCACTACATTTATCAGTTAGGAAGAGTCAAATCCTGGTTGATAGTTAGTAGGCTACTCATGCGAATGAATGACCATGGGTCAAACACGTAATAATGGACGTATCCATTTTAATACGATTTTTATAATCAGAAAAGGCTTAGCTTTTAAGAGAAAACAAAAACCCCAAATCTATTCTTATTTTTGTTTAAAGCAAAATCATATTTCAGAACGCGTTCCTCCTCGCCCGCTCCTCCCCCCCCCCCTACCCCCACCCCTTTTTTCCCTCAAAGCAATGCAATGTCAGAGTCTCTGTTCTGAGATTATCGTCAGAATATGGGTCATCAATGAAAACCCATGCAATGTGGCCATTTTTATATATATATATAAACTGCTTAAATTTAAAATTACGCTCAGTCTTCATTACCTGTATTATTTTACTTATATAGAATTGTAGAAGGTTATAGATGTGTGAAAATAATGGATCATTTCTCATGAAAACAAAATGTATTTCAGGAAGAAATTATGGGAACATTAGAAATTAGGCAGACTTTTAACTGCATCTGTCCCTCCTAGAATTATTGAAATATTCTAAATTCGTGTCATAGGACTCAGACGGACGTGCAGGCAATAATCATAAAGTAGTAAAGAAAGAGTTAGAGAAATCTAGGTTACAATTATCATTTCGGCACCAGATTGTCAACTGTATTATTCTGTCTTCTTCTGAGGGTTGCCTTCTCAAGATCTGAACATGGCTTTAGTTTAGATCATGAAAGTCGCCGAGTTAAGGGTATAATAATGTAATATAGAAAAGAAAAAAAAAGAGGAGAGCCAGTAATGTAATGTAATAGTAATGTATAGTTACAAAAGACAATTTAAGTTGATGAGATAGATGAGCATGAATGTGTGTGTGTTTGTTTGTGTGGTGGTGGGGGGAGGGGGCACATGAAAACTTTTTTGTGCCTTTGACTTTAGGTCATTTTGCTGTGTGCATGTGTGCTTGGCATGATTGTTTGATTCAGAATATGTCCTTGGAAACTTGCTAGCATGTGTGGTTACCATGGAAACGGTCGTCATCTTGGATTTTACCCTGTTGTTCAAAATTTATCTCCTCCGTTACTACCATATAAAATCGTTCCAAACTTAGCAAATCAAAAAATTACAGGAGGGAGTTTGAGCTTTCATGATATCTTTTTTTAATAGATTTTTGAAAATGTCATATCAAAATTGTGCAAAATTGGCATTTTTATTCATTGAAAAAATGTTTTCTCAAAAAGTAGAACCGATACAACAAAATTCTTCTCTCATTTTGTTTATTATGTCAAAGAAAATAAATAATTTATGCAAAATGTGATGAAAATATGTCTGTAAGTTTTTGAGGAGATAGAAAAATAAGGCAAAATCTCGAGAAATTGCAAAAAACGAAATCTATTGACTATAAAACACATTTAAAAAACTTCAATGTGCTCAAAACTCTATAATTTGGCAGAGAGGACATCGAAGTAACCATAGACCATGAAATATGAAGCTCTCTCTCTCTATTACCCCCTGGATAACTTGCTCTTGAGTTTCAAATGTGACCTTGGCGCCTATATTTGCTATTTGATAAGCTATTACACTCTTGTAGAAACAATTCCCTTTTTTCACTTCAGTGAATCTGATTGAGTAAGGTCCCCAACCAAAGTTCAGTGATTTTTTTTAATAGTAGAAATCCTCACAAAACCCATGTTGAACTCAGCCGTTATTGCTGTTATCCATAGGAGCAGAATACAAGAGTTCGCAATGTTACCTTTGCCCTCAATATGAAAGGGAATTTAGTTGAAACTTTGACTAAATCCCCCCCCCCCCCCCCCCCCAACTCCCATCTAGAAATAAAATCTGCAATAAATAATCTGTTAGTCATTGGAACATTCTGGACTTATAATCTGGTGCATAAATGATTACTCTGGCTAATTTATATATATAAATATAAAAGAAAATTGATATTGTGACCTGAAACTAGCCAATCCAGGTGTCCCCACCCCTTATTCCCATCCCCACCCTTCAAGAACAAAGCCTATGTCTTTCTAGTCACGCGGAATGCAGACTGGCTACTTAGACTTCCCAGACACTGTCTGGCAAAAACAATCTTTCTGATTGCCTTACGTATATGAAATAGTTTGTATATCTGGTGCAAGACACTAGTAGTAACTTAATTAACAATGATTCATGTCTGTGTGTGGCCATGTAGACAACAGAGTCGAGTGGATCTACCGCTGTCGAATAATGTGAAGCAAACCAGGCGTTAGTCACCATCATGAGATCCTTTAAATTAATGAGTCCATTACATGCTGTGATGCGTCCGTTCTAAACAAAGTACACCATAAAAGCTCGTCCTGGGATTTTCAGTTCGCAACAAACAAGAAAGAACTACCACATATGAAAATTTAGACGGCACGATCATAGCCATTTACCTAAAATACTGGAGGATGAAAATATGTGCTGCAAGGTCCATTTTTATTTTTGGTGTTCTTTGTATGATATGTACCGTGCTGTATCTACAAGACTAGTTTTGTGATGTCTTTTCCTTCATTGTCATACTAAAGAAAACATACAAACAAAAATGAGTCCAAAGTCTAATTTTATTTATACCAAAAATACAGAAGATGTAGAAAGGCAAAAAAAAAAAGAAAAAAAAATAATCTGTTTTCTCAAACTCTGAATAGGATCACTAAGTACTTTTTGTATACCCAACTCTCAATATTCATAATAAAGAATTTACAGTGTAACATTAAATTAATGACCTGTCTATGAAACATGCCGGCTTTCACTGGTTAACACACGCACATACAATCGAGCAAGAGTTGCTCATAATTAGACAACTGATAGTGCAAAAGATAAACAATATTTTTTTTTTCTAATGATCTAAACCACGATAGGATATTGTTACAGTGCGAGTAGATCACAAACAAATGTAGATAAGAATAACAATAACAACAAATTCAGACAATTTTTCGTGAATTTATGCTCCAGGTAGTAGTGATTACATAAATTTACATCAGAGATCTTTAATTTTTTTTTCAGCCTGATGCCTACAAAGCTTTACTCAGGATAGCACGAAAGCCGAACTTTATAAACACAAGGCAAAGGAACAATCACCGTTTTTGCTATTTGTTTGGGGCTTTTGGGGGGCGGGGGGAGGGGAAGAGATAACGTGGGAAGGATCTAAAGTTGGAGTCATATAGTTCTTACAGAAATTGAGGACGTGGCTAGCACAGAACGTTGACCTCGAATGGAAGAGAAATTTAATAATGTTACCTCCTACAATCAAGTAATGAATATAAATTTAACACATAAATTATAAGATGAAGGTGTGCATTTCACTGACTTTGATGAAGGGATTTTTTAACACTGTTCTGTAAATTCTCCACTTATTTAAATTTAACTTTTTACGACATATATACATGATATAGACCACCCACTTCATTAATTCGTTTTTCAAAAGCTTCTCTCACTGAGTGTTGAGGGAAGGATTGCTGGTGTCTCCAAATAGCATTTTCAAGGAAAAGGCGTTTTGTGAAAATACTTTAAATATATCCGATCGTGCAAAGCTTTAGCAGGCCGCACTTCTAAACAAACAGCCGAAAGCCTGAGAGATCTAACGGAGAGGATCTCGTGAGTGAATGCATACACTACTGGCACAAATTGTAGACAGATTCTCCACAATGTAAATTATCTTATCCCGATACTTGCCCCCACGAGGAAGATTGCACCCAGCACCTGGGAATCATAATAGACATTTCTTGACCGACGTCTGTGAGAATGATTGGCGAATGTTTATTTTGTGTGTATGTGCGTGTGTGTGTATGTGTGCAAGTCTGTGTATTGAACATTCAATTGGGTTAGGAAGTTGATTACTGCTTTTGTAGTCCATTAACTTGCTGTGTGACGTTTAGATGGTTAAAATTCACTCGTTACACAATAACCCGCATTTTCATTCGAGATCGGTGTTCTCCTGTAATTAAGATCAACAATAATAACATTTTATAATCAATTTCAAAGGCAGATGATAGAGCCTGCGATAGGGGCCTGCAATATAATGTATGCAGTGTTTGCAATGATCTACATTTACAAGTCCTAGGAGCTGAGAAGAGAAATGCAAAACTTCAGGGTGACAATACGGCAGTTTCAAAAGAATGATAACATTTTGAAATCTCTTTGCATATATTAAGAACATATCGACTCTTAAAATGAAGATGTACAACTTAGTGGCCCCACAACATAAAAAAATAAAAGTCTAGAGAGCAAAATAAAAAATACATTCGTACGAAACAAAATGACAAGACAATTTCAACTAGAACTTTTCATCAGGATACCCACATTTTATGTTGCAGCCTGAAACAATAATTATACATATTATTCCGGAAACCTCTTAGTTAAAAGATATTCTTTAGTTTATTTCCTTTTCTATATCCTTCAGACATAAAATTTTCATTGCGGTCTTTTCTTATCACTCTAACGTCATACAGTAGACCAAATCAAAAAAGTTTGTGTAAGGAAAACCTTTTGATAATAATATCTACTTTTTTCACCAATGTCTAATTGCTTCCTTGTTGTTGTTGTTGTTGTTGCTGTTGTTGTTGTTGTTGTTGTTGTTGTTGTTGTTCTTGTTGTTCTTGTACTTGTTCTTGTTTATTTTAATTTTCTGGGGAAAGGAAAACAGGATAGCATTCAATGTAAGATAGGGAGCGTTCATAATTATTTGATTATGCACAGACAGGATGTTTTTATCAATAAAGAGCCAAGTGTAAAATAATCAATATATTCAATTTTCAGAAGCGAAGATTTTTATTATTATCATTATTATTTATCATTAGTATTTATTATTTATTATTATTTTTTTTTTGTTCTTCCCTTCCTGTCCACACTTCCTCTTCTGTTCTTCTTTTAGAAAAAAAAAATCTGTTAGAATTTATCATAACATTATGCTCAGCGTAGGATACATAGCCTCATATGTTTTCTATAGGGAATGTTCACAAAAGACATTTTGTGTCACTAGAAAGCCAACTTTACATGTAGATCAAGACATTCAAACAATTTGAATTGGGGAATAGATTTATGTGTGTACGTGTGAGTTCGTCTCCTGATTCTTCACATTTCTTGTTCTATGTTAATCTATGAGAAATGATCAGTGCATTAATTTTACCTCCAGATTCATATGTGAGCCAAGAGACTGTAATATCACACAGCGTGATCATGTTAAAAGTTCTCTTAATCGAGGAATATTTGCATCTACTTATGGTGTCTGGCTCTCCTCTTTTTTTTTTTTTTTTTTTCTTTGTTTCTAGTGACGGAAATGGTCAGAGAATGACATTTATCCTAAGGTGCGTAATAAAGCAATATGCAAAATTGGGTATTCAAAGGAGAAACACAGGATGAAATCTGTTCAAACAATAAATAGTTAAGGTAAGAAGTCCTGCCCGCTTTTAATCCCTTATTTAATCTCCTTGTTAAAAGAAACAAGAAATAGCTATGCGGTTACCGGGTTACCAAAAGATACGGAAATAAATTTACATTAAAAAAAAACACAAACTAAAATAGATAAGTAAATAGATTGATAAGTGAATATGAATAGATTGATAAATAAATAGATAATAGATGGATAATAAAGGAACAATGTGGTGTCACTGTAATGATGCGATGTTTTGTTTCTATGTCAATCACTCATAGCCTATGTATAAACCGTTTTAGCCCCTAACTTCGTCTAGAATCATTAGGGTGTCTCCTGACAATTTATTGACTAATCTTGTCCGTCCTTTGCGGTTGTCTTTTAGAGTCTAGGTCTCAGCAAAATTAATGTTTTCTTTGTCCATTCCTAAATGTTTTTGGTCCATCTTTTCTTCTACCTACCTTTTCTTGGTTTCCCATCTCTTATTCTTTGTAGTAGCCTACAATTTTAGCATGGGACCTTCTTTATATGGCCGTACCATTTCATTTACCCTTTCTTCAGAGAAGCAAGAAATCTTAAGAAAAATATATACATGTACATATATAATAAAATTGTGATTTATCCGTTTTACTTTTCAATAATCTTTTTTCTCATCGTTTTTTTTTTTTTTACTTGTAAGTAAAGAAAGTCAAAATCACTTATACCAGTATAATTGCAGATCTGATTTAATATGTTATGAACACAGAGATTTCTATCATCAAGGGAACAGCCCCACTACTGTACGTGACAGCTGCCTCAGCTAGAAGCCACAGTGTGTCAACTTGCTCCATGACCAAGTGGCGAATTGTCCTGGCTTGTTGCAGCCTTCCCCGCTATGGATGACTGGGTTCTCGTTCCGTCCGTTGGATCCCGGTCGAGCTGTAGCGAGAAAGGAGACAATATAGCGCTGGTACGCCAGGGTACTTCGGAGTGTGTCGCCAAGCGCTATTACATCGGCTTCTCTGTCATCATGCTTTCCATCGCCACCATCGTCATCGTTGTTGTATGTGGTGAGTTATTTAATACTTTTCCATATGTATGTATGTGTGTTTGTATGTATGTACGAATGTATGTATGTATATATGTATGTATGTATGTATGTATGTATGTATGTATGTATGTATGTATGTATGTATGTATGTA
>JBCEWB010130962.1:0-11223 GCA_039654565.1 Peronia peronii | reverse complement strand
CCCCCCCCCCCCCCCCCCCCCCCCCCCCCCCCCCCCCCCCCCCCCCCCCCCCCCCCCCCCCCCCCCCCCAACCCACCTTTTGCCATAACTCTTTCATTCACAAATCAAGAATAACACATCGATTTGAAGAAATTTGGGGCAAAGGTAGATTACGTTTGATGTGTGTGATAGTCATCGAAATGATGCAAAGCGAGGACTGACTGGAGGCTACCTCAACAGCAGAGTGTGTGCAACGCTCAGCAGCCGAGTGCTTTGTTTACGTGAGCCAAGGATGGTTACAGAGGTGGCAACAGCTCAAGGTCTGCTGTCTGCAAGTGTGGGTCAGACTAGATCTCTCCTGTGATGCCAGAACGCCTTATTGCTGGCTTGTTGGTGAAACGCAAACAACCGTAGATAAATATTTCTACTGATGTAAGCCTCAGTCATCTGAAACAATCTAGCTATACATTTGCTATTGCTGCAGAGCCCATTTAACGGTATTTAATTCCAGAAATATCAAGAGGACGATCTGGTTAAGAACTAGTTTAGCGTGCTTTGCCATGACATTCCGTTCCAAAAAGCTCACGGCTCAATATCTGGTGATAAAGTTGCACTGAGAGTGTTAGAATCAAAGAACTGACTTGAAATGAAAAGAGCTGTGGAAGATATGATAAAAGGTAAAATGTCTCGATCTTGACACCAAGAAGATGGTACAGAGAGAAAGAGAGCGATAGAGAGGAAGAGATGAAAGAAGTTGTGGGTTAAGAGGATCAGATCGAAGATTTTCTGTGCTGTACAATGACAGCAGCACGAGCTGCGAATGCAGCCTTCCTTGGGAGGTCTTAAGCTGATTTGCGACCTAAACAGATCAAACAATATCGACCAATACGTGCCATCTCTCATTCGATTTCTGGTAGAAACATCACTTCCACTGTTTGTCTTTCACTTTCACTTTTTTTTTTTTTCGATCCCTGCGTGTTATTTATTAACCCTAAAAATGCCAGCTAAGCCTCTGACACAGATACTCCGCTATCTTCTCTCTCTTGATGCCAGTGACCCCGTCAGTCATTGCCGGCTGGATAAAATATTTGTTGTCATAACTCATCTTGTCACTGAGTTGGGCTTATATTAGTGCACGTAGTTCGATTTCACAGATTTATTTTGACCGCCGGAGACCCACTTGTCAGAAACCCGCCATTTATGGAGTTAAGAAAGTTGGAGGAATGGTAACTAATTCGCCTATGTCGTCGTGGAAAAACGTTCCGCTCTCGAACATTGACTCTCACTCAAGATATCAGTTAAGTATTTCAGCTTTATACTGGGATATCGACTGTTTCTGTTTATTATATACCAGCTACTGAAACACGTTCCAATGACGAAATCTTCTGCCCAATTTTGGGTGACAATAGACAGAGCAAAAAATTTTGAATCCATGCCTTGTAACCACTGACATCTGCAAATTATCCTGATCAAATCACGTAAATATGTTCTGACATCTTGATACATGTGATATTCATATCTTGTGTGAAACATGCCGGAGGAAGCAAGAATCGTCGGCAAAGAACAAATGTGTGCTGTGTTATAGTGTTTATCATCCTATATTTACGTAAGAGAACAATTTCTTTGTGTCCCGCTGTATAGCTAACTCCTTGAACACTGTTGTTCTATCTCTTGGCAATGGATTCTGGTGACATCTGACAGACAGGCCAGAGGCGATAACACACGAGTTATGGGGTGAGCATCTTCTGGAACAATCAACTTCTTTTAAGTTAGACACCCTCCGGCCTCCATTGCCCGAACATGTCCTGCACTTAGCTGACTTTCACCTTATAAATCCGACTTCGTTTTTTGATAAGATCAGTAAATTTCTAACAGCTTGACACTGACATCAAAGAACTTAAAACGATACACAGCTTTGGAGAGCATTAACACACAAAAAGTTGCTGGCACTGTCTTTAGTAGTATAATATGTACTTTTTCTTTCAACAACCGAAAAGTGAGATCGTCTGAGGTGACTGAATTTTGTTCATTGTAAAAACTTGCTTCCTCGTGCAAAGCATCGGTTTCATGCTTGCCTTCTATCGACAGTTCCCATGTGGAAGACGGGTGTCGAATATTTCATTTCTGTAACTTATGTCAAACTATCCTCTAAGTATCATGTATCATTATATCAGTCTAAGTTTCAGAGTGTTAATATTAAATCTGCATGGAGCATACGAAAATAACTTTATCCATGGCAATTTAACCTATAGTACAACCACTTGCTTAGCTTTGTTAGAATTCTTTTGTTAAATCTTCCTTTTAAGTGAATTTGCTTCGGTGCATATCACATCGATAGCTGGTGCCAGAAACAGAGATGTTTGGTGCTGTCCTGTGTCTGAGGCAGGTTGCCAAGAAACAACAGATCTCTGGTAGAAAAAATACCTGACGGAGCATGCTGGATTTATGGACCTATCTCAGCAGAAGTCTCAGATGAGAAACGCTATCAAAAGCATGACAGTCAAGGCAGGACCAAGATACAGAGACATAAACTGAGGCAAAAAGAAATATGGAACTCACAAAGGGAAAAACAAAACCTCTGTTTAGGGAGGTCTGAGAGATCAAACAACTCGGCACGTTAATCCTCCTATATGATCTCATTTATTGTTTCCAAGTCAACGCTCCGCTGTGTAAATACATGTATACACTCTGATTCAAGTTTAGAATTTCTTAACCACATCGACATCACCTGTTTCACATACTGCCACTCATAAACTACATTTCATGCCCTTTATCTGGGACAGGGACTCCCAACTTTTGGAAAAATTAGTTTCATCTAAAAAGAGTAATATTTTGCCTATCTTAAGAGGTAATTTTTATTTGACCAAAAAGATAAATACTGGAATCTGTAAACTAGTAGTTTGTTCACTTTGTTTCTGATGTAACAGTGTTAGTTTCTGTTGATAAATATTTAGGTCAACAAGAAAAAAAAAGCCAAATCTATCGCTATTCTTACAGTTATATGAATTAAACTGCCAGTGTAATTTTCCTTTTCTCGACTCACTCTCAAGGTGGGGATATTAGCTCTGAAACTGACACTCAAAGACCAAGTGCGTGAGTGACAGAAGATACCAAATGTAACAGGCCACACATTTGAGTGAGCTTTTATGGATTTTGAGAGTGAAACATTTTCTAGTCGCCCTTGTTCATGCTATTTTGCTTGTTTTATGTTTTTCCTCTTGTGTTCTTTCTTTGGCTGCCAGTCAGCTGAGCTGTTTACGAAACTAGAGAGTTTCACCTTCGAGAGGCAAGAGGGAAACACTCACTCTCGAGAATACACGACAAAATCGCAGCTCTGGACGTCTTTACAGCAGATCTAACAGCTACTTTCTTAAAACAAACGAACAAGTTGTTAACCCTACGATGTTGCTCACTTCTCGGTTCTCTGTCTATATCTATCAACCTAGCAGTAGTTGCTGCTTTTGTCTGTCTGTCTGCCCGTCTTTCATTGTAATGGAAGATCGTTGTGCCCGTCCCATTACTTTCCTTTGCCAGACAAAAGAGGTGTGACAAGTAAAGAGGGGGGGAAAAAAAATCATTTTTGGGCACTTTGCTTGAAATATACACCAATAAAAATTCCAAAACAATTATGGTATACAGAGAGTGTTTTCTTCTTATTGTTATAATTTTATCAGTTTTTTTATTTTTATTTTTGATGATAAATCTTTCGCATAACATGAAGTAAAGGGGTTTTTTCCTCTCTGTACTGCTTGCTCAACACCTTTTTCGTCTAGCAAAGGGAAGTAATACAGCTGGTCAAAACGACCTCCAATTCTTAGACATTATCACAGTCAGCAGTCGCCGTTTCTTTCCTCTCTCCCTATCCATATGTATCTGTCTCCTCTCACTCTCACTGAATGTCTCTTCTCCTTTCTTTCAACACTTTCTCCTTTACTTAAAATAATCTCCTGTAATTTTCTCTCTCCCTCTTGTTTCTCTTACTTTCTTGTATCTCTGCTTCCTGTTCTCCCACATTCCTACCCCCCCCCCCCCATCTGACAACAATAGTAATAGATAGCACATATTATCGACGAAAGCGTCTACCGTTTATAACAAACAACTATAACACCTAGGTCTGATGGAGAAAGACCGAGGCTTAATCAGCCTCGCGAATCCAGAAAGATTATTACATACAGAAAGCTAAGGTTCCTGTTATCTTATAAATTACGATTCTTTTTCACGGTTCCAAACCATTCCCATACCAGTCTGCCTAAAGACAATTTATCATCTGGCCAGTGTGAGTAATTGCGGCAATGAAGGAAAGAGGCGTCTATGTCAAAATGGATCTTACAGCGACGCTTCCAGGTACCAAAGGCAAATAATAATGAGAGTGTGTCAAAGAGGAATGCCAATAGCTCTTAGGGATGCTACGAAGAAAGATATATATACCATTTAGAGCACAATGAAAACTGTCCTATACAATGTATGTGCTCTCGTGAGGGTAAATACCACATCAATAATTCATTTCGCGCCAATCTTAGTGGGAATTGCAGCTTCAAAAAAATAAAGAGCAAACTTGACTACCTGATTTAAATATAGTTATGACAGAGAAAGAGAGGGAGAGAAAAAGAAAGTGAGAGAAAGAGAGAAAGAGTGAGAGAAAGAGAGAAACAGAGGAAAGGGAGAGAGAGAGAGAGAGTCAGACAAACAGGCAGATAGACAAAAAAGATGGACGGACGGAAGAGGGGACAGACAGACAAACAGACGGAAAGCTGGATCGATAGAAAGACAGGCAGGCAGACAGACAAACAGACAGACAGACAGTGATTCGGGCACATCATAGCAGCCAAACACTGTTAGTATGGATGACCACTCGCACCAGTCTGTCCTCATCACGAGTTACTGACCGCGTGCAATATTGTTTATACATCCACTGGAGCGGATGGTTAATGGGGTCTTCAAAAAACTATGGAGAATGTAAAGCAGCTGCCGAGTTGTCTGAGACAGTTCAATAAACACAAGAAAAAGTCCATCACAGCTAACAATCTGGGCAGTTCTGTTGTTGATATCATTCATTCAAATTATGTTGATTCAACCTTCCACCCGCCTTTACATTAGAATGAAAGGCGAAAAAGTTGATGGTGTGATGAAATGGCTGAGGCAGCGTGAAAACCAGTCAACTGATTGACTGAAAGCTCCCTTAACAATGGTCCATCTCTAAATGAAATCGCATTGCTCGCATTCTTATGGCAGCGATTCCCGTCATAACCCGCAGCAATGCAGTGGATGTTTGAAAATGACATTTGAATACATTTGTAGACATGTTAATTCCTCTTCCCAAAGACTTACATTATTATCATCACGATGGCTTCTTTATATATGTGAAACCATATTCCATACACGTCATTTGGACAGGAAAAGCCACTTGAAATGCAAAATATTCGTTGAAAGGATAAGGAAGTGAACTGAGGTCAGATCTATCAGGCACTCGCATTTTTGTTGTTGTTGTTGCTGTTTTGTACAGATTTCTTTGACACAGATTTCTTTGATAGAATATTGCTCAAAATACATTAAATATTTTCTTCAGCGATTCTCTTCAGTACTTTCTAAACAATAGAACCTCGGCGTTTGCTGTATGCATACAGACTACGATGTAAATAGTTGTAAAATAAAAGCGAGGACTAATCAATCTCATTCCAACTATACGACACAAAAAAACGTCTTTCAACTATGTGAGAAGCATAGAAAGTCTGAACTACTTTAAAGAACAAGAGGTATATTTGGTGGACAAAAGATCCCGCTGAATATGGTACTCGAAGATGATACAAGATGGCCGTGCTCAATTGTTGGGTGAAGACTGACACATACTGACATAGCAAAACACAGATAAACCAAACAGAGTATCTGAATAAGCGAGTGATAACATGGTCGCATACACTAATGCCGAAGGACACCAAAATTAATGATGTTGCTGAATGGGAGCTTAAGTGTTATCAAGGGCACTGAGAATTCCATCAGAAGCTCCTGCGCCACGGGCCACAGGTGTACAAGACTGGCAAGACCCCCTGCCATTGTCCGCGGCGTCGATGACCTTCGCAGAGTCGAGTTAAGAGGCCTCAGGTAACTATTTGGATAGTGGAGCGGACGGATGGAAAATCGTGCAAAATGGGCGGCCGGTGTTTGCCATGTCTTGAGTGTGGCGCGTCGAACTCTCACAAACACGAGATTACAACATCGGCTCTTGCCAATCCATCGTCAGCAATCAGCCACTGTTTGCCTGCAGGGTTAATCCCACTGGCCATCACGACGCCATCGTGTGCATTAGTTACGTGAAAGGGAAAAAAACATACTAATAGTTTAACTGTCTTGAGAAAGGATGTAACAATGAACTTCTCCCCATTCCACCCCACCATACCATACTCTCACCATACACATACAGACACTTTGTTTGTTTGTTTGCTTGTTTTGTTGCTCTGGTTGTTAAATAAGAACAAATTTAAATAAATAAAAGATCACTTCACTTTTCACGGAACATGCACTGTTCCATCAATTTTTTCGCTCAAGTTATCACATATCAATTCAACTGCTGATTCAGCATAGTAGTTAACTTCAGTAATTAGTCATTTGCTGTACGTCAAGAATTAAGTAAAAGGAGTACTATGAAAACGTACGGTAATGACACGCAGCAGAATGTTACGATAACTCATTAACTGTTTACGTCCTTGCAGTAACCGCATCTGAGCAGGGAATTAACGATGACTATAAACTGAAATGACAATCTCGGGTGACAAGATCATCGGGGCTTCTCAAAACAGACGGTCTTGCAGGAAGAAGGAAGAGACGCGGACAAACACAGAGATGGGAAGACAACATCCCACCACGAATAGAAATGAAGGTGAGCGACATCATGTAGATGAGGGAGAGGCGAGGAGAATAGAGAGCTGGGTGTTAGGTCATCTGTGGTGCCCAAACGGTCCCCCAGACTACGGAACAGATGAAGATGAAGGATAGATGAAGGTAAAAGTTGCTATCATGATCTCATATAATGGAATCTGCAACAAGTAAAGATCATCATTATCACTGCAAGAACTACATTTATGGCTGGATTCATCATAAAAACTAATTTAAAAGAAAAAAGGCAATAAAAAAAAATCACCAAAACATGTACCTATGACCTGGGACAAAACTAGAGGATGGGCTAGATCTCTTTAGCCACCACAATTAGCGCAATCTCTTTCTTGTTATCAAATGGATAACAGAAGACCAATGGTGGCAGGCTGAAATTAATGCTTTTCCAGCTCATATAACCAAAGTCCATTTACAAGATAATTAAGTTGCCATATACGTTTCTCTACCTGCCACTGCAATCGTTATTTCCTCTTTCTCTTTAACTCTGTTCTGTTCTCTGCCTGTTTCACTGCTTCCCACAATGGATGAATCTCATCCCTTCAGCGTTAATTGTATCTTAACTCATTACAGTGCAAGACAAAATTTAACATTCTCTAGCTTTCACTTATACAAACTGATAAACTTTACCATAAAGCAATGCTGAAGTTCAAGTGTAGCTATATGACACCATTCTACAGGACTACAAATATTTACAAGAGAGTTTTTAACCACTTGGTCTTTGTTCATGTTTTGTGTTTACCGACTATTCTAATGTATTTTGACAAAAACGTTGTTGTTGTTGTTTCCTGACAACTATTTTTCGAGAAAACCACGATATAGTTTTGTTATCTCTCTCTCTCTCTCTCTCTTGATGCAACGAGTGAGAATGAAAAAAAAAATGCTTTCAGAGAATGGAGTGACGCAATCTTCTTTCTTTTCATATTGTGGAACGTTTGAATAGCTAGCGAAATAATTAAATTCTTATCAAAGACGTTTTCTAACATACTTTGACAATGTGCTTTTCCCCGGAAAAGTTTGTCACCCAAAATCATAACTTTGCTTTTTAGATTCTCGTTAAACTTACTTGTGTAGTGAAGAAAATTAGAGCAAGTTTTCAGAGCATGCATTGAAGCCACAAGTGATCTCTATCATGGACAGTTATGTTTGATTAGGTGGAGAAATAATTAAACACTAATGAAAAAGGCGTTTTATCACCATTAATTACGTTAGTTTTGTTAATGTTAGTTTTGTTAACATTGTTCTAAGTAAAGAGTCTATTCTTAGAACCCAAAGCTTCCGCTCAACTTCCAGTATTATGGAGTTTTAGGTTCCTGTCTATAATATCTGTCACGCTGAGTTAAACCAAGTTAATTAAAACACAGCAGAGATAGTTTGGTAATGATGTTATGGCTTGCCCTGGTTTCTAGGTCGGTGGAGCCTTAAATGATTCTGTTCTGGACTCATTTTCATGACACGATTTAAGATGCTTATGTACTGGACTTCACATCGTTAAGTAAGTCGCTCAGTGGTACTAAGAGACAGCTACATAAGGCAACGAAGAAATTTTCCTGTTCTTCATACTACTAGCCAGAGAAAGACAGCGGAAATTTAGGTTGCTGAAATGTAGAGTATTCGTAAGTTCTTTCCATAATGTAACGCTCTTTTACGAATCTGAGATACTGCAATGCCTCACACATCCTGTTCTTGGGACAACATTGAAATTAATGCTGAAAACATGGTGCCAAAACAACCCACATATTATTCTGCTTATCAACGCTAATATTATATACATTTATAGACTTCATCCTCGAAATATCTACCGCGTCAGCAGGTGTATCATGTTTTTTAATCTGTGTGCTGAATGTTTTCCACTGGCACTTAAGCCAGAACAGCTTCTGTGAATACGGTACTCATATATCAAGTCGTATACAGGCGATGCTTTGCTTTTGATTTTGATAAATTAACTTTGTGGTCTCTCGCTCTCTTCCTCTCCCTCTCTCTCTCCAGCATTGCTCAATCTTCGTTTCTCCCTTTCTTCCTTCCTCTCCCCTATTTCTTCTTCTTCTCTCTCTTTCTCTTTCTTTGCCCTTGAGCTTTCTCTTTCTTTCTCTCTCACTCGTCTTGAACCTCTCCTATCCCTGTCTCTCTTTTATCCTCACTCTTTTCCATCCTTTCTTCTTCCACCTCCCATCTTCTCTCTCTCTCTCTCTCTTTCTCTCTCTCTCGAACTTGGTGAAAATTCCAGGGAAAATTCCTCTACAAATTAGTCTTCCTTATCATGGTCAGAGGCCAGACGGGGAAGACCATGGGAAGCCAAGCCAATTTACTGGATGGATAAAGAAGCAGACAGAGTGAAAACGAGGTGAGCTGGCTGATAACACTAGAGGTTGGTGACCGTAACCTCTTGCATACCCATCAAGTGACTAACATTCCACTCACCAATTACTAACACAGCAGAGAAGATCGATAAAGACGCAACAAAAAACTCAAAAGCCTCTTTGAGCTTATTCGAAACTCGTTAAGTCCAACAATAGGAGTTTATAATAAGTAGATTGTTATATTCTCTTAAAGGTTTCTGCCAGTTTGTAATGAAATAAAATATAGCTATGTTATAAATATTGATGAACAAAAGAGGATAGAATGTCGGTTACAAATTGACTGTTGGGAAAGGGAAGGGAGTATAAGGAGGACGAGGGGTAGGGGAGAAGAAAAGTAAGATGATAAGAAAATGGGCGGGGGTCAATCATCAGTTTCTTCGTGGTACCGATCTTGGTAATCACTTGGTAATCTTGAAATTTCAGAGCGTCCGGTATAATTCATAAAGCGGAAGATGTCCAAGACAGAAAGAGAAAGGGGGTGAGGGTGAGAGACGGGAATAGGAAAAATGGATGATGGTGTTCCAGAAGCAGCGGCTGAAGCAGGGTGAATGGCTCTCCAAACATTCCCATCAGCAGGTGGTGTGCATACGCCGAGTGAAAAACATCAATGCCCATCTGGTCAAACCACGTAAAAGACCAATTTACACACGGTTCTTATTTCTGAGGTTCTTGATGGTTTGCTTCGTAATCAGTTCCAAAAGAGATATGACTGCTAAACTACAGTGAACAATTTCAATTGCTCTCTCTCTCTCTCTCTCTCTCTCTCTCTCTCTCTCTCTCTCTCTTTACACCGAACACAAACTATCCTGTCATTATTAAGATGGTTAGTGATGCTTACAACAATCTAAATCTCCAAAAAATGGACTAATTTAATTTTTATGTATCTATTATAAGCGGTCATAGTTTGTCAGTATTCAAGTGTATCAAGGGTTGAATAATCTAACAATGCAATGTTCCTAGATATATATATATTCATTCGGTGGATACTTATCAAGTTTGCCCCGCTTATTAAATTTGTCGCTATGCAAATATGAGGTTTGATCGGACAATTGCCAAGCCAAATGGTGAGTAAAATTGCCTAACTCCCTGTGAGCCCACGGCAGGACAGATAAGAAAAAGAAGTGTATATCGGAGTGAGAAGCCAAGCAGAGATATAATATCAGGATGGCGTATGCGATATCACTGTTGGCTGGCTGGCTGACTAGCTGGCTGGCCGGTTGGCACTGCATCCCTGCGGGGAACTGTGGGGAAATGCATTCAGCCAGCCGGCAGGGAGACACAGGTTGTGTCTGATTCTGGTGTCGGAAATCCGAAGTATAGCCAGTTCCTACTGAGATGGGATCAGAGGGTGTTTTCTTCTCATCCATCTTATGAGTGTGAGAGGACGAGAAACGATAAAGATGAAGACAGATCAAGTTCAGAATGAAATAGAAAAGGGAAAGGAGTAAAATAAACACAAAACTGAACGCGATAAAAGTCTGATAATTGAGAACGTCAGAAAGAAATGGGAGAGGGGAAAGGAGGGGAAAAACAGGTGAGAAATAAATCAATACAAATATGAAATCCATAAGAATAAAATAACAATTTAAAACTGTAAGGAAAAAATAGAAGAAATGGGGCGGAAAAGGGGAAGGGATGCGGAAGGGGGAGGGCGGAGGGAGAAAATTAATAACAAAATTTGAAACCGTTAAGAAAAATGTTTAGAGCTATTAGACTTGAAGTGACTTATTCACAATCACAGTTTGGCAAAGGAGTTGGGCAAAAAAGCGAGGAGACAGTAAAGAAAAACAAGAAATATTGATTAGAAGTAAGGATCAAAGTAGAGCAAACGAAGAAAAAAAAAGTGTCAGTAATATTAATATGGGATTCGGTTATACATCCATCTATTCATTAATATGTGATAACTGCTACGTCTGTTTTTGGGTCTTCTATCTATCTATCTATCTATCTATCTATCTATCTATCTATCTATCTATCTATCTATCTATCTATCTATCTA
>JBCEWB010130951.1:0-11223 GCA_039654565.1 Peronia peronii | reverse complement strand
TTTAGACCCAGTTATTACGAACTAGTTAATTCGAAAATCCAGTTTATCAAAATCACTGTGAAAATGGATAAAATCCAGTTTAGACCCAGTTTTTATGAAATGGATAATTAAAAAATCCAGTTTATTAAAATCCAAATCGATGCCCAGCACTATTCATAATGCTATGACACTAGAAACACTAGAAATATGTATGTATATAGAATAGTTTGTCAGGTGGTTCATACACATTATACAAAAGAGCCGTTACTAGATTTCACTACTTTGAGGCTGTATTAATAGATACAGTAATAGACTTTATAGGAATAAGGTCAACAAGGCAATCAAATGATATACTAGAAGAAGGACAGTCAGGCTGAAATAGATCAAACCCCTGACTCACATTGATATTCTTTCATTAAATGTCATTCTCAGGGAAGGATTATCCTTCCCCACTGGTCAATGTGCGGATGGTCACTACTGTGAGTATGGAGTGGATAGGGCTGAGCCATTGGGAAACAACACTGCTTTGGTCAATGGGACCTGTCAGCCATCAGGTGTGTTATCTGCTTTATTATGAATGCTATCACCTTTCAGACCATTGTTTGTTATTTTTCTTTTTGTCTCTTCTGCATTGAAATTGATGAAATTTGAGAAACTCAGAAAGCCCAGTATGTCCAAAACTCACCTATGGTTATTTTATTTTATCTCCCGTATTGAAAATGCTGAACTTTTATGACTCTGAAAACTCATATTGTTCACAGCTGGTTCATGCTGTACAATGGCCCTGAAGTGAACCAGCAATGAGCAGAACAAAAATCATTTGTGAAAAATACTCTTAGAAATTCTAGTGGCTATAAACCTATTATTTTAAGGGATTAAAGTATTTTTGTTTGTGTTTATACAGCTCAAGTATTTCTTCCTCCATATGTTTACATCATTTACATCTGATCTTATCTCATCTCATCTCAGTTTAACTTAACTTATCTATTTTATCTTATCTTATTCTCATCTTACTGAGACCATTTTCATCCTACATCTTTCTGTCTCTTTGATAGGTGGAGGAACTGGAGTAGGTGGAGTCTGCCCTGCAAGTCATTATTGTCCAATAGGAACTGCTCACCCCCTACCATGTGGAGCTGGTAGTTATGCAAATGTGACAGGTCTGGCTGCTTGTTTGACTTGTCCAGCTGGATTCTACTGCATGGCTGGTGAGGTTTCTTGTCATTCATGAGTGGCAATCCTGCTATGGAAATTATAAACTTTTTAGTGACATTATAATTGATTGTTTAGCCCCAAGTTTGTTAGAGGGTCTTCAGTGCATGTCTCTTGGACATTTTTTTGTCAGTTTTATGCTATATTTTACCTTGGATGTACAGGGGTACATATACTATAGTGTTGAAAATATGTAGAGCTTTTTTTGTGTAGAATATGTGCTTATTTGGTATATATTGTTTCTATTGTTCATATTTTTATGTTGAAATAAGCAGTGACAATCATAGGAGAACTTCATTCTTGATCTGTGATCTTTCAGGTGTGGAAACCTATCTAGATAGCCCTTGTCCTAGTGGTCACTACTGTCCAGCTGGCACTTCCAGTCCATTTCAGTACCCATGTCCGGCTCAGACATATTTTAATCTGACCCAGGCCACTGATCTGACTGATTGCCTCCCTTGTCCAGGAGGAAAGTATTGTGAGACAGATGGATTAAGTGCCCCTACTGGTTTTTGTTCAGCAGGTACATTATAAGACCTGTTGAGAATTTTACTTTTTTGCAGTTGATTTTGTTTATGTCATTTAGAACATACAAATTTCATCTGTGGAAGCAGCAGGACATATAGAATGCAGCAGAAAATTAGGAACGGAATATCCTGTCATATACTTTAAAACGATTACCCGTGAGAGTTTCATTTTTATGGATTTATGGCATTTCCTCATCAGTCCTCTATATGAATTTTACAGAAAGCTTATATAAGAAAAATTATTAATATAATGTTATTCAGTGACTTCATATGCCAATGTTTTATTTGCATCTTGTCATAAGAGATATCTATGAATCTAGTGCTACTGAATGGTGGGAATATTAAAATGGATAATAAAAACTGGATGTTTTCTGTAAGTTGACACTGTGAGTTTGGTGTGCTTGTAGGTTGATCTAGGCCACTGTTTGGAATAAATGGCCAGGAAGGTAAAGAATTTTGGGATGACTGAAATTGAGGAGAAATTGCTTGTTTGGAATACAAGTATGTACTTACTGCCCTTAATGTAATGATGATAGAAGTACAGTAGTAGATGTGTTTTTGTTAATGAGCTTTACTATAGGCTACATTGCTCTGTTTTAGGCTGGTACTGCATCTCCAATTCCTCTAGTGCCACACCCATATCACCTGAGGGAGGTCAGTGCAACTCAGGCTATTACTGCCCAGTGGGCTCTAGTGCACCAGTACCATGTGACCCAGGCCAGTACTGTATGCTGGATGGACTAAGTGCCCCAACTGGCAACTGCTCAGCTGGTAAGGGTTGTCCAAGTAAAATATCTCACAGAATACTTCTACCCATTTATCTTTGAACTGGCCTTTGGATTAAGACAGGTCATTCAAGAAAGTTATTAGATTATTTGTTTTTCTTTTATGTCCAGTATTTACATTATTATTTCATTAATAAGATCCTTTCCTGATAATGTGTATATTATGTTAAGCAATATATTCTGTATAACCATAATTTTGATTTAAGTTTACAGAGATAAAAATGGGACAATTTATTTTATATATATTTTTTTTCATGTTCTTTTTTTTTTCTTTTTTATTCAGGCTACTATTGTACATTGCAAGCCAACACGTCTACCCCTTCTGATGGAATTACTGGCAATGTTTGTCCAGTTGGTCACTATTGTCCAGTCACCAGCAGCAGTCCAGCAGCCTGTGCAGTCGGCTATTACTTGGATGTTGGCCAGCAGGATGAAGAGCTGGACTGTAAGCTGTGCACAGCTGGTCAGTACTGTCCAGGTGTTGGACAACAGTACCCAGCTGGAAATTGTAGTGCTGGCTACTACTGTCCAGGGGGACAGAACACGTCCACTCCACATGATTACAAGTGAGTCTGTGTCCTAAGTCATTTCATTTAAGATAGCTTAATTATGTCCCTTTGCTCAGCATGTGATATATAAACAAATAAAACAAAGGTGATAAGAGTCAGTTTTGCTTAATGTACTTGAAACATGTTCTGTAGAAGGTGTTTAGATGTTCTTCATTTACTGAAAATGTTTTCTTTTTCATGAAAGTTATTTTGTTCTCCTACTTTTTTAATACCCATGCTTGTTTATATCACATGGACCCAGCAAACAGAGATAATTTGGCTGATGAGAAAAAAATGATTCACTGAAAAAACAGACTGTGCAGAAAATGAAAAGGGGATTAAATAGTTATGAGAAATGGATAAGGTAGCAAAGGTACATGATATGAAGAATGCGCTGGGGATGATAGAGAGACAGACAATAAAAAAGAGCACAAGTAAAAAAACATAGAAAGCAAGAGATCGAAAGAAAATACAAGTAAGTATTTGCATACATGTAGAGAAAGGCTATGCTAGCTGGCATTGTGAAGGAGAGAAATGAAAAAAACAAACAAAACACAGGTAATGAGAATGATTGGGGTACATTATTTAGACATACATGTTGTCAACTGTGACCTGATGCTACTGCAATGAATTATAACTACTAGATCCACTTGGATCATCTTTGTCTTCATGCATAAGATTTGTTTCTTTTAAGATTTTGAGATTAAGGAAGAAATTTCTTGCTATATATGAAAAAATATTTTGTAAATAAAGAAAAATGTTAACTTTACAGAAAAAAAAGAAAGGGAGAACAATCAATTTTTAAGGTAAAACAAAACAAAAAAATGGATCATAGTGTCCTGCTCAGCATGACCTTATTTGTAGTAAATATTTCTTCCAGCTGTCCAGTTGGCCACTATTGTGTAGAGGGATCAGATGCCCCAGCCAGGTGTGCCAATGGTACACACCAGCCACTGACAACACAGTCCAGCTGTGTCACATGTCCAGCTGGCTACTTCTGTGACAACACTATGACTATTGTGATTCTGGATAACTCCACCACTGTCTGTCCTATGGGTTGTTACTGTCCAGAGGGCACCAGGTTCAACAATGAATTCCTCTGCCCTATAGGCACTTTCAACAATAGAACAGGTGATTTTATAATTTTATCACTGCAATGAATAATATTATTTGATATTCTATCCCCTAAAATATTTTGAAACATTGTTTACTTAATTCTTAAACAATTTTTTATATTCAGTATTACAATATCAGAAATAATCCACATACACACAAGATTAATCATTATTCTTTTGATAATGAGGTGATTTATGAATTTGATTTGAAATATGTGATCTTATGTTAAAGGACTTTACTTTTGTTTTGAATGTGGACAGATTTAAGTTGAGAAAACAAAAGCTAATGTGGCACAGTAAAAATAATGGTATTTTGCAGCAGCCCAACAGCAACCCATCTAAGATCCTGTATGTTGACAGAATGAAGGTGATGATTTAACTTTGAGCTTATCTATATGGTATCTGTGATCTTTGACCCTCAGGTTTGCAATCCAGCACTGACTGTACTCCATGTCTGGGTGGCTACTACTGTCCACTACTTGGTATGGTCACTCCCATTGACCTGTGCAGTGCAGGCTATTTCTGCAAGCAGTATGCCAACATATCCACACCTGATCAAGGTAATATTTGGATGACGTTTCATTTTATATTAGGACCACGCACATGACGATGCTTTCATTACCAGCAGTCTAAATATAGAAAGTTATGTGTCAAACAAAAGCTTGTGTCATGGTGTGTTATTGAATACATTTCTTGGCTGTTAAATATCCATGGACTGTTACTGACAACATTCAGTTTTATTGTCTTACTAGTTTTTTTGCCTTGGATCACAAATGTCAATAATAATAGTATATGAACAATCTTTGAAGCTTGGTGTTCACAAGTCCATTTTCTGCATATCTAATCAACAATCCACGGTGAGACATGAGCAGCAACTGTAAGATAGCTTATTGTTATTAGTTCATTACTGTAAGTGTAACTTTGTACATGTTAAAAATGAAAACTACATAATTATCTGTCACTTAATTCCCCAGGTATTGATGCCAACATTTGCCCAGTTGGTCACTATTGTACAGTGGGCACCAGTGACCCTGTCCAGTGTCCTAAAGGCACTTTCAATAATCAGACAGGGCTGGAGGCTGAGGCAGAATGTGTACTGTGTAGCCCAGGCTTCTACTGTGACACCACTGGCATGGTGAATGTTGGCGGACCTTGTGATGCAGGGTAAGGGTGAACATTCTTGTATCCAGCATGATAACTGATGAGTACACAGTTCACCAAAGCATTACAGACATGGACTATGTAAAATTATTTATGATATTTACAGGCTGTTCTTATGTTGAAATTTTGTCAATGTTGATATAATTATTTTTACCCTCTATTTGTTTGGCTGTACTTGTTGACTCAGTACAAACTCTGTTTTATGTGATCAGATGTTACAGAAATGAGCATAGTTCCTTGCACTAGAATGAGCAAATAAGGTTTTTAAAGAAATTCCCACACAAAATTTCAGCTTTTGATTATATGTATCATGACTTATGTTCCTTAGTTAGAGTGTATCTGGATGATATAATTAATTTTTATAAGTATATGATATGAATGTATATCAGTGTTGTGGGAAAACAAGCTGATTTTTATTCATGAAGAATTAGGAAAACTGTCAAACAGTTTTTAGTGTAGTCATATTTCCTATCACAAAATTTACACACAAAAAAATGGCCTCCTGGAAAAAAAGAACTGTCAGTGTGAAAAAACAGGCAGTCGCTGTGATATGAAAGGTTTAACTGATTTAGATCCTCTATAGTGCACAAAAAGTGTGTATCTGTGCTAAACCAAGTAAGTCTCACTTCAATTAAAATGCATTATATTTCACTTAGTGCTGAAACTTGCCCATACTGGAAAGAGTCACGAATAGATAAAAGATAATAAATAGTTTTGTATAACTCTTATCCTTGTGCAGTACAGGCTCTAAGTGCTTTACAATCTTTCATACTTTAACTGACTTTATAGAGACAGTCATGTACAGGTCCACTTTGTATCCTTGCTAGGTTTTACTGTGAATTGGGATCAAACACATCTCAGCCGATGATCTGTCCTGTGGGCCACTATTGCCTACAGGGATCAGCGACACCCACCCAATGTTCAGCGGGAACCTACACAAACACACAGGGCCTCACCAACAGTTCCCAATGTACAGCCTGTGACCCTGGCAAATATTGCAATGATACTGGTACGTAACTTATTAAGTGTAGCTGATATGAATTGTACACTCTGATTCATGAAAAGTCTTGAAAATATGAATTTGCAAGTAAAGTTGTCAAAAGACTTCTCTTATTGAAGCCAAATCTTACAATTATCAGGAGGAGTGAATAAAACTTCACAATCAGGAAATGTTGAGATACTGGACTTGACCATTAGAAAAAACATTTTTTTGCTGAAAAGTTCAAATAGTATGAATTGATCTTATCACATATTTTTGGCAAGCAGCCCATATATATATTGAGATATATTCATATTATATTTTATATTAATATTTTATTCTTTTCTTATCTTTTTTAGGATGAATTATTGTATAAATTAACAATATCAATCATCTTTGAAATCCACAGATTTGATCTTTTATCGAAAACAGCTGCTTTGCACACAATAATAATATTATTCTCGTCTTTCATGTGAAATTTATGATATGTTGTGCAGTTCAGACCACGGATTATGCAAGATATTTATAAATCCTCTCAATGGCAGGTCTGTCTAGCCCAGTGGCTGACTGTGATCCTGGGTTCTATTGCCCTGGAGGAGACTCTGTGCCAAATCCAGTTGCTACGCCATGTCCTATTGGCCTACATTGTCCAATGGGAAGTAGTCTACCAGTGCCATGTCCTCCTGGCTCCTATGCCAACTTCAGCCAAGCAGATTCTTGTCTCACCTGCCCTGAGGGCTATTATTGTGTACCTGAGGAAGTTATCCAGGGTAAGCCATATGGGGCTTAATGAAAAGCTCCTGAATTGTGTTAATTTATGACTGCATGTATTAGCCGTGGTATGTTGTCAAAGAGCAGTTTACTAGACTTTTCAGTTGAGTTGGCAAGTAAGATAAACTTTCCACTGGTTATTTCCTTTTTGCCTTTGACTTGATCAATCAAAAATTATAAAGTGAAATGCATAATGTTGATAGTTATTTGTGTGAGTACATTGAAAAAAAAAACAGTTTTTGATTGTTTATTTCACTTTTTCTTGTCTTTCTCCCCCCCCCCCCCCCCTCAAGAATAGACAATAGTATGCGTTTACTGCTGTGTCTTTGAACACAAAGTTTAGTTTAAATTATGATGCTGATATCACATTAATGAGTATTATACTTCATTGCTGCATTCTCTATCAGGTAATTCCAGCTCAGGCTATCGCTTGTGCCCAAGTGGGTTCTACTGCTTTGCGGGCACTGGACTCAACTGGACTGCTTGTCCAGTGGGAACATTCAGCAATGTTCTGGGACTGCAGGATGTCTCGGAGTGCCAGTTGTGCTTAGGAGGACAGTACTGTGACAGGACAAATCTGACTGCTCCTGCAGGGAATTGTGATCCAGGTAATCAGCAGTCTGGAGACAAATAGATTGTAAAATAAGTGCTGACTTAAAGCTTTATTTGATCCATGGGTGATATTGTCAGGAGAAAATGACAGCTGACTTTAGCTAGTTTGAGTTTGGGTTACTTATGTAGATTTACAGCTGTTTGAATCTGGCAATTTTCAAGGGTTGAACAAAGTCATGTAAGATAAAAAATGCCCATATCACATTAATGCAATATATACAAAAACAGCACGTATAAACAAAAAAATTGATCTATCAATTTTATATTATTTGGTTATTATTTTCCAAAGAAGACCAACATTTGGCTACATGCAGAAATTTTTCCATATCAATTGTCATTGTCTTCATCACTAAACACAAGTTTTAGGTCTAGATCATAGTTTTAATAATCCAGTTCATCACTAGAATCATTTTTGCATCCACCAAATGCTTCAAATCCTGTTTTCATCTGTTATTTCAAAATCAACATGAGAGTTTCTCTAGGATGAGTGACAATGCAATTCCATTAGTATGGTTTACATAAAATAGGGCACTGTAAAAACTGATTCAACTAGTGAGCCACTGAAACGAAGTATTATCAACAGAAAGTATCTGCATTTGCTTTATCATGGCTTCTGCAGTGAATAAAAGAGTAATAGGGCTCTAAAAGTTCAACCTGCAAGAGTTATGGGATCTTTCCCAAGCAGACAACAAGTGAATTTTGATGTGCAACATTTGTGGGATCAGACCCAAGTGAGTTAACTTACTAGGAAATTATTGCCTCAAGACTAGAAGCATAAAAATTACTATTTACTCAACCAGATTATCTTGATTTCCCTTGAAATTTAAGACATATTGGCAATGGAGAGGGCTCAGCATTTGTTCTGAATGATGTAACACATTGGATAACTGGCAGAGGTGAATGAATCAAACGCCAAGTAACAGTTGGTTGGAAAGAGGGTGGGATAGAAGGACTGTTTGATAAACGAGTGGAAGATGAGATAATTCAAGACTGGGGTTTTGATATCAAGAATTAAAGCACATCAGCTGTCTGCACCAAAAATGAACTTGAATTACCCATGTGTAACCCAACAACATGATATGATCAATATAAGGAGTTCACGGTCTCAACATCTAGAAAGTTGAAGAGTTACACCAACCAGTAGTTATGCTTCCCTCTTCATCTCCTCCACCCCTCAAAAATCATTGTCTGTAGAGACAACCTCAGTAATTGACTAATGAAAACACTTGTTTTCTATCTTGCATGATGTGTAGCAAGATGTCATATGAATTGATAGATCACTGTTGTTTGGTGTCAACCATTGGTAAATTCCCCTAGTAATGAATCTAGCTATGTTCCAGTGACGTGTCTGGGATAGCGTCATGAGTAGCTAATTAGACCAATGTGGAAGTAGCAGTGTCTGCCACACAATTGACAAACATTGCAGGTCTGTCTCTATGAATGGACAGAAAGATAAACAGCAGACATCAGATCAGAATTTAGATGGTTAAGCCAATGTTACAAATTTGAAATGCTCTCATGTATTTGTTTTCAAGGCATGATATAATAATAATAATAATGAAGGGCATTAATATAGCACCTCACTCCCAAAGAGCTCGAAACACTTTATAGAGCAAAAGTGCTTTATAGCCACACACATGGAATAAGCATCAATACAGACAGGAGCAACAACATACATACATACTCATAATGTGGTATAGAAACATGATCAGAGATGTGCTCTCTTATATGGTAATGGTGGAATTGTTACTCAGACAGGTGCTTGTTGAACAAGTATCTTTCTGTAAATCAATGTCTATGTTTGGTGTCACAGGCTATTACTGCACCCTGGGTGTGGATGTGGCAGCACCAGCAGGAAACCACTCTGGAGATGGAGGTGTTTGTCCACCTGGATACAGATGTGAGACTGGCACTGTGATGCCTGTGGGTTGTGCACCAGGGACTTACCAGGTAAAAACACCATAGTGATGATTTTATTTGGATTATTCCTCTCAAATGATCTGGTTTCAGCCCAGATCCAGGGTGACATCCTTGAAACATTTTTTATTCACAGACACCATTGATTGCAATTCACTAGCAAGTCATTTCCTTGTTTTTCCATCCATTCATCCATCTATCCATCTAATTATCCATCCACCCAGTAATCCATCCATCCATCCAGTAATCCATTCATCCATCCACTCCAGCCATTCATTCATCTATCCACCCAGTTATCCATCCATCCACTCAGTAATCCATCCATCCATTAATCCATCCATCCTTCCATCCACCCACCCATCCAGGCATCCATCCATCCATCCATCCATCCTGCCTCCATCCATCCATCCATCCATCCATCCATCCATCCATCCATCCATCCATCCATCCATCCCTATGTCCATCTGGAGTGTACCATCCATCTATCCATTCATCCAGCCAACTTAATTATCAAATGAAGGAAAGATACAGATAGCATATTTATATAAATGTCTGTGTATACATCAGGACCTGAGTGGCCAGAGGTCATGCAATCTGTGTCCAGCTGGCTACTATTGCACCTCCAACAGCACAATGTACACAGATAAAATCTGCCCCAGTGGTCACTATTGTCCCAATGGAACAGAGAGTGATACACAGTACCCTTGTCCTGCCGGGACATTCAACAATCTTACAGGTTTGTGAATTATATGTTATATTTCTTTCCTTCAGAGGAATCAGACAGCTGCATAATTTTCTGTGTACTATTTTAAGCCTTCTTTAAAAGAGTATAATCAGTCATCCATCAATCTCTCTTAAACTGTTGTGTTATGATATTTCTCCTCCATCCCCAAAGGCTCAACTCACACAGCTGTCAGTGCAGTTTTTTATTTTGTAAAAGATATGGATCTGAAAGATTGCAGCACACATTTCTGCTTTTTTCATTTTATAAATTCATCAATATTGTATTATAGATAGGCATTATTGTGGCTTTTGAAAGATTTTCTGTTGTAATATAAAGCAGATCTAAACCAGGCATCCTTCATTATATCAGTTATGTTTATTTTGCAGGTCAGCACAATATGTCAGGTTGTGAACCCTGTTCCCCCGGCAAGTATTGCGGTTCTCCTGGCTTAAGTTCACCCACAGGAGACTGTGATGCTGGCTGGTACTGTACATTATCGTCCAGCCTTCCAACCCCTACAGCACCTGAGGGAGGCAGGTGTCTAGCAGGTAAATGGCTGGCACTCACAGACTTTCCATCTGATTATTGGCTTCCTATCTCCTTGGCTAGAATTGTTCTCAGTATTTTGTTTGTTTCTGATTTTTATCTGTCTACTTATGAGTTATGTACTTATGCACACAACCATCAAAGTAGCTAGCTATTTACTTTGTGGAACAAGCAATGGTAAACTAAGGATGAAATTGACTGATTTTGGTCAGGCCAGTGAGATGAAGATTCTTCATGCATCTGGTTTTTCTTTGCCAGCATTTGAAATAAACTGTTGAAAGGATCTACTTTGGGGGGGGGGGGGGGGGGGGGTCCCGAAGGTTGTTTTTTTCTTATTCTTAAAAAGA
>JBCEWB010130940.1:0-11224 GCA_039654565.1 Peronia peronii | reverse complement strand
TATTCCTTCCCAACCTCAGCCCGCAAGAAAATCCACAGCACTGTGCCCTACCTTCCACTCCCCCCCCTCCACCCCCCCCCCCCATCCCTCCCTAATCTCTCTTCTTCACAGACACAAGAGGGAAAAAAATGTCAAGCTCCGTCCCTGAGTAGAGAGCTTCTAATCTTGGCATTAGGGAAACGTTATAGATCGTCTAGTTGCCCTAAAGGGAATTGTCGCCCTTTGGTAAAAAGAGAACTTGACTGCGTCATCAGCCGGCAAAGATTACATTCCTCTGAGTACTTTATGCTGCGACAAAACTCCGTATTCAGCAAATGACTTAGTACTGTAGCATGACGGAATACATACTTACACAGCATTAACTACCATAGTTATCGACGTTAATTTCCGAGGCTTCCCCTGTCTGTGTATAACACACTCGGTAGGTTCATGATGTCAGTCTCTCCGAGTCACTGGAGCTTGAAAACTAATTTACCTATGACCGCTTCAACTTTTCACGTGTTGAACCCGTGTTCAGCGAGTTATCCTCGGATTGAGATTCATGAGATTCAAATACTAGTTCTTCTCCAGATGGATGAAACCGATTTACTACGTTTGGCTGTCTTTTTTTCATCCCGACATACTTATAAACAGTAGGGAGTTTGCGATTTCTTTTGTCGAGTGACGGTAACGGTAACATATGGTGGTCTATTTTTAAACATTCTGCAAATGTCTAAAAATAGACTCTCTTAAAGTTAGCGGTCTTGTTGGAGTTTGCGTTTATATGACTGTGCTCTCGTACTGTGTGTTTTTTCAAGATGCAAGTCCAGAGCTTATTTTTTTCTTTGGTAAGTTGCTGTATAATTACGGGATCCCATGAAACTTCTACCGGCAGATCATTAAATTACAATGTAGTCGTGTTCATAACGTTCGTGTTTTGTAAATGGTTCGTCTAGATCTAGATATCTAGATCTAGATCTAGAGTAGTCACAGCTAGATTCCAGACGACATGCTCCATGGCAATGTGTAAATGTAAAGTTGTTTATTTATCCGAAAAGATGTACATGCACAAGAGTGGCTTATTGTTACATGAACTTTTTCGAAATAAATTTTTCGAAAGTACCTGCCGATGTGGTAAACGGCGATGGGGAGGAAAGCCATTCTCTTCCCGCCACACTTCCGTGGAGTCAAGGCCTTTTTCTCTTTCTTCCTTTCTTTTTTATTTAATTTATTTAATTTTTTATTTTTTTTTAAATTAAAAAAATTGAATTCTTTCTTTATTTATTTCTATTTATTTTGTTATTTTTGTTTATTCATTTTATTTTTATTTATTTTATTATTATTTTTTTAGTTTTATTTATGTATTTTTTGTGTGTAATTTTTTTTTTGTTTCTTCTCTTCTCAATATTGTTTTTTTTTTTTATTATTATTGTCATTATTATTATTGCTCTTTATATAAATCCCCAAGCTCTTACCTAGGAAAAGGCGGACCTGCCTCGAAGAAAACATAGGAAAGGAAATGACGTCCACTGATCTGACCTGACCTAATCATCAGCCGAAATAGCTCCCTTTGGGTGACTGGAAGGCTTTGTAAAAAAAAAAAAAAAAAAATTAATGAATGACATGAACTGCACCAACACACCGACATATTAGATTTCTATCGATTAAGCATTAGTTAGACTGAGAGGCTGCTAGTATCTGCTAGGCAAGGATGTGACCTACATTGTTTACAAGACACTACACTAAGTCAGCTTTAAGAACTGATAACAGTTTATTAGAAATAAGCTAAGTGTATGAGAAAAATGCCTCAACAAGTCTAACTTTTGTTGATCAGCAAAGTAGATTTAGATCCAGTGTAGAGATCACTTCTATATAGTGGTTGGATGCAGGGAATGCACCAACCCACTACAGTAGGCATATGCCGGGCTTGTCTGCTAAGCGTGGGTGTTACTTGAAAAACAAGCCCTCTTTACCAGCGTAATTTGCACTACTGGAAGAGTATAGGGCTTCCAAATGATTTTTTTTTCAATGCTTGGCTACTCTTGGACTCTTGTACTTGACTGAAATTGGAATTTCAAAACAAAACAATACTTTATCTTAAAATTCTCCACAAAGCAAACGCCGTGGTGAGTCGATTCCAAACGGCAATAGCTGGCAGAACGACGGTTCAGAAGTAAAACGACCTTCAGATTTGCACACGGCACTCTTCGGGAATTTCCAAATGTGGCACTTCAAAGTTCAAAGGTTACGTTCTTTCCGTCTCTCAGTCGTGCTGGAAGCGCATCGCAAACTCCCTAATATCTTTCATTTAAAAAAAAAAAAAAAAGACGTTCTTCGAGCAGCGAGAGTCTGTTATAAGCATTAGAGCAGACACTGACGATAGCAGAATGAACACAGAGTCAATTATTTTCCCTTCAATAAAGCATAAGTTGCAGAAGACAGCCACTGTAACTAGGCTATCCCAAAGCTGACAGATCTGGCATTTATCGGGTTTTGTTGTTAAAAAAAGAAAAGCCGTATTTGTCCGAATTAGAAAGTTGTTGAGCTGATACTGTCATGTAGCTCTTCATTATTGTTTCTTTCCCCCCCCCCCCCCCCCCCCAATCACTGAGTTTCTTGAGTCTATATTTATCTGTCTGCCATTTTCAGAGTTCCAGGGATAGAAAAAAAGAATTAAGAAAGAAGCCAAAATGAGAGGGTGTCAGTATTTCGTCTATATTTTTGGAAACACATGGCCGGGCTTGCTGCCATATTTCGGTTCACCAGGTCAGTTTGGAGTTACAGCCCTGGCATGTTGTGAGTGTAGCGTTCACAACAGTTCAATGAAATGGTCAAGTTGGAAATCTGCATTTTGTTGGTTGGTTGATGGGTTTTCATTTTAGGAATGTATAAGGGATTGATGGTGAATTTCATGATGCTATTATTCCATTATAGTACTTGCAGCAGTGGAAATAAAAGGAGAAAACATTAGTTGTGTTTGTAATTTTGTCATATATATTGTGATATACCCTTCAACAACTGTATAAACTGTCCTTCTGCGTGTTATAGTCCGAGACACCACAAAATGTAACTGTTCCTTGCTAATTACACAAGCATGAATGATGCCAGAGTGGAGCTTACATACGCAGGTTTTAACGACGATGAGAACAACCAGAATATATTATAAAAATTAAAATGCTTCAAGGAAGCTATTTGATAGCCACATACTAGATCTATAGGAATTACTCTTTATGTCGTGATAAAGATCCTAAATTCTACAAAATGTTAAAGAGTGGATTTAGCTGATCATTGGCTGATTGTAAATTCAATTATGCCTTCCTTGAAAGTTGTCAAATGTGAGCATCTTTCATCCCATGTGTCTTGGACAAAGGATGGGAGAACATCCTTATGTTCTTTCGTTGCTAAAATGGCATTTTTCAACACTAATAAAACAAACAAAACAAAACAAAACAAAAAACAAAACAAAACAACGACAACAAAAAATAAAAACAAAACAAAACAAAAAATTCATCTTAAATACGAAAGACGCCACACTTTTGATTGACTCTTATAAAGTTGATGTCTCAAAAGAACTGAATTGCCACTGTTGTTGTCTCAGCGCAGTGACAAATAGAGTGTCATCTACCTACCTGTGACTCCCGCCATCCTCTGACCCTGTCTTGCCGTGACCCAAACACACCTGACTCACACCGACGTCAGGGATGTCCTCCGTGACCTGCCTGTGTGACTTACTGACAGGGAGGACAGGGAGGGAAAGATCAGGCCCAGGTCACAGTGGAGGATGTGACACCGATAGCATGCAAGGTTGACAACCGTCAACACCTCATCCCACTGTGTCTGACGTCTTTTCAAATAACACATTCTAATGAACTGATAATGACGTCTACTCCGTGTAGATGTCTCTATCTGTCTATCTCTTTCCATCTCTCTATCTTTCTCTTCCCAATTTCTTTGTCTTGGTATTCTCTATTTCACAGTCTTTTTGCATCAATTGTTTCATCTCTCATTAATTACTTTAAAATCTGAATTCCCTGTGTTTCTCTCTCTCTCTCTCTCTCTTTCTCTCTCTCGCTCCTTCACACATACACACACATGCACACTGAATTTTTCTCATATGTGTCCTACTTTCTCTCACATTTTGCTTGTTCTCTGTTTTCTTACTCGTTCATTCTATCACTGTTAGTTTGTCCCTCGTCTTTCTCTCTCACTCTCACTCTCTCTCCTCGCGTTCCTTCCGCTAGCACCATATTTCTGTCCATCAGATTTAATGATTTGCTTGTTCTTTTTTTTCTCTTTCACAGAATTGAATTTATGTCATTGAAGACTCATATCTACCATAAAGTTTGAAGGGGCCAGTACACTGCCTTGTGACTAGATTACTGCATGACCCCAAGCTCCTGCCTCCCTGCCATCCTTGGCACACAGTAACATACAATAGTAACAAAAAGAGCGATGCATTAGCTGTAGATCTCGAACTCTGTTCTCCCAGTCACTTTCCCTCTCCCACCTCCACACAAACGTAATGTTTACATTTGGGAACGGGATTGAAGAGAAACTGTATAGCTGAACCTGATCGATACATTCAAATACCTCATCTTGCATCAAATTTCCACCTAACTTCATTTTCACGTAGATTATCACCATCATTGTTTTACCTGAAATTATTGTACTAAATTTATCTCTCTGACTTGATCGAACTGATCAGGGGGTACAGAATTATATCCTCACCTCCCCACGGATTCACTCCAGATTTCGATCTCATTTATTATTGTGTGCACTGTTCTGGGTTTTGGAGACTGTTTCTAACCTACTTTGAGGAAACTCATTTTCTTTGAAGCTTCTGTTACGAAAAAATCGTCATTTAGTTTGGCGATTCCTCTTGCCAGTAAGAGCAAATTTTTAAGGAATGAAATGACACAATAAGTTGTCTCTTTTAACATTGCCGACTAGAGCGGATAAATCATCAAACTGAGATGATAAAGATATGTAAGCTAAAGCATGTTCGTGTTGATCTTTCATTTCTCTGAACCAAATTTCAAAGTATCCAGTACCCACAGCCTAGGCCATGAAAACCAAAGGGACATGATGTTTTGTTGAGGCACACACTGTCCTGCTGAAACTGGGTCAGTGGGTCACAGCTTGACCGAGTGCTCTCATACACACTTACTCTCATACACTCACTCGCACATCATATAGACACACATGTACACACACACGCCTTCAATCACTGAGTTTACAGTACACCTTAGGCAATAACAGCCATATGTAGTCGTATATAATATTGCTTCGATCTCCTCCGGGGAGAGGGGGCGTCTGAGAGGAAGGGGGTGGAGCTGAAAGGGAGTGGATCGTGGAAGGGGTGTGAGCCGAGCGTTTCCCACAGGGCCTGGAGCGCACCGCACTTGAGGGGAATGACCTCCCCTTGTCTGTCCTGTTTCCGGGACATTTCTACACTTACTTCACTTAGACAGGATGTGCGATATTTTACCCAGTTTAATACCTCACATTGCACTTGACAATGGTTAAAACAGCATTAAAATTTTGCCTAGCGCTCTGAGGAAGCGAATGAATGGTGAATAGTGGCCACATAAGAGAAAAACTGTACACAAAGCTGTTCTTCCTCAAGTTTTTTTTTTTTTTTTTAACCAAGAAAAACCTTTTGATGGACCAAACATCTTTCAATTTACGACGTGAGTTTTCTGGTCAGGCCATGTTGCCAAACTACTAACTAAAAAAAAAAAATAGTAGAGTGGCCATAGTTTTCTTGATTATTCCCAAATGGCCACATGACTAAAGTAAATCAAATCACTTCAATTCCAAAATGGCGTCCACTACCGACATAATGCCAGTGTTTGACTGTCTCTCTCATTCATTTTTTTCAAGAATTGTAGGTGCTATGGGACTATGCTTAGAGCAGATACAAAACAAACTGCCAGGCTAGATTTTATCCAGATTCCAGACCATCGCCTCTAGTTTAAAAATTGACAGTTTGGAGCACAACTAGATTAAGGAGATCTAAATATACATTTATATATACGACTTAGGTACTGTTCCTATATCCCTGTTCTAGACTCTGAGTCAGGGCTAATGAAACATACCATAATCTGATCACATGGCGAGTCTGCTGCCTTGTCTCAATATATGCAAATCACCAAGTGGATTTTAAAGAGCACCCGCTCCCCCTCCCCCCCCCCCCCCATCCTCCTCCACACACATTTGTAAACATCTACAAATGGAAACCTTGAGCACGTTTCTAGATATATTTAAAGAATAAGCAGTTGAATCAACCTGTGTAGTCACCATACCATCGGATTGAAAGAGTCAACAGCATTTCGGCCATATCTCGCTCTGAATCTGATTTTTACTTTCTAGAGCCCATCACAGAAACTGAGACCCAGTAATGTCATGTCGCATGGGTTGACATTGACATTGGTTGTCAGATATTTAATCTGTACTGGTAACCACATGAAATTTTGCAATGATTGAGCATTGCTCGTTCTATAGAATCTGTAAATATTTCCACATAGAAATGTCTATGACTTCTTAATCTTTCGATATTTTGAGGATCATCTTTAATTATGATCATTAATATCATTATGTCATACTGGACTATAGCAGACAGTCTCAAAACGTTATACACAGATAAGGCCGAGGATGTGTTCAATTATTTTAATGACCCACATCTTTCAAAAGCCAATGCAAAGTGTTGTGAAGGAGTGGAGGGAATGGGATGGTGTCAAGAGAGAGCCATGGATGAGGAAGAAGAAGTGAATCAGAAACAAGAGTGGCACAAGATGAATCATAACTATTGAACTTTACTGTTTGGTTGAATCATCTAAGGCGCCTATAATACTATCTATCTCGGATTAACCGAATAATTGTGCCGATATTGTGTTCTTATTATAAAAAAAAAAGACTACGAAATCTTGAATTTTTGTTGGTTAAAATTTGCTGCCTTTATGAGTAAATGGTCCAGATCCGCTATTTCATTCTATGTATATTCTAGTCATGTCCTCTCTCCGATGCAGACGAGGAAGGTGTTGGTGTGACCGGTGCAGCAAATTGAACGGTACTGCAACTGTTGCAAAGTTCATGAAATATGTGCCAGTGGTATCGATTCAACGATTGAAACTCTTTCTACGACAACCAGGTGACTTTTATCACAGTGTTCCAAGTATCAATTGTCACCTTTAGCACTACTGTTTTTTAGCACTACATTTCTGCTGAAATGTGCAGTGACAGCTGCTGCCAATGCTGTCTTCCCATTAGCTCGGCTCAGCGTTGAACTGTCTCCCGTTATTACAACACCAGCCGTGCGTATTTACTCAATTATCGCTGCCATCTCTACCTTTACTACCCTGTTCAACACGATTACATCTATGTTTTCTATAAACAGGTCCTGCTTCCGATATTCCCCTTACTATTTAAGGAGTAAAAATACAAACAATATCATGATTCAGTGATCAGATTCAGGTTTGGAGAAAACTGGAGTTTTTTCTTATATCACCTGTGTTTTGATATATTCATTACTACTTTAAGTACTTTGTCCTTTGTCCAGAATTTGTGAAGGAAGAATGGCAGCATAACGTTAGCACTGTCAAAATGTAAAGGAACGTAACATAAAAAAAAAAAAAAAAAGAAAAAAGCCCTCAGTTATTCGCTCATCATTTCCACTCCTCATATCTTCTAGTGTTTCTTTTCTTTGTGGTCTGAATCTCGTCATCAAACCTCATGAATAAAGGGTGAACGTCCTATTGATTAATTACTGAGGTCAAGGACTTTTCTGAGAACTGACAGATAATGGCAACAGCTGGTTTAAATGTTTGACTGTGTGCCCCAAGAGGATTTGCTAGCTGGAGCTCTTTATTCAGACCTCCCTCCTGCCAGGACATATTTGGTATTCATTTAGTCATTCCTCTCTCTTCAGATCACTGACCCTGGTCTATCTCAGCACACACAAGTATAGTCAGTGTGAGTCTGTGGTTTCGCAGAACACATGGACTGACTAGCATATGAACCATTTTGACTTCGTGGTCTCTTTTGGCAAAGTATCGATTCATATTTAAAAGCTTACGTTTTTTGTTTTAAGCCAAATTGAAATGAATATGATTTAATGTCGCTGAAAAACCGAAACAGGGTAAGACAGGGTGAATGTAGCAATTTGATTGTGTGCATGAAATCTGTAAACAAACTGCTATGGAAATAACACAGCCAATTCATATCACTGAAGTTCATTAGCAGATTACAGTAGAAATAATAATAACCATAGACGGCATCTATAGAATGATTATTCCAGTACCATACAGGCAGGGAGAGCTTGACAATCTATCATTACTCCGCCAGCGCAAACGGAGACAATCGCGTACGGTCTCAGCTCCCTGAGGAGTTTAGGTCTTCATGTCGGCTGTCTGTTAGGCGTTCAGGCCCGTATCAGTCTTACTGTTATCCAAAAGTTTGATTCTCTGGACCTAAACGGAAGTGCACAAGCAGCAAATCTAGAAAGCATTGAAATAATCTTCAGATCAAGTGATTTTGTTCATAAAGACCTACGTTAGCTGTGAACCTCTGTAATGATTGCCTTAACTAATCATCAGGGGTCGTGTTCATAACCAGCTATTGACGACCTGACAACAGGCTCTGGGACACACTCTGGGTTGTGAGGGAGTGACGTGTACTATACAAAGACGTTTGCAATCACAACACACTGATCATCCCGTGCTCAAGAGCTGATTAACTTTCTGTTTTATGAAGCTGAATCTTACAATCCGTATACTGATAACGTTTGAAATTAAAAGAGGTCTTTCTCAACCGATCATAGCATACGTGACTGACTGAACGGATCGCCAGTATGTATAACTAAATGACATGAAAATTTTAAGAGGTTACTGGGTCATGATATATTGTTTTGGAAATTAAGTACACCTGGACATGTAACAAAATATCCAAATAGCTTAATCACCTTGAGTCAGTACTTCCAGATTTTGGAGATGTGTCCTCCCCAGTATTAATTAGTAAATCTGTCTTTTCTTTACATCTCTTTTCTTCTCTTCTCTTTTCTTTTCTTCCCTTTTCTTTTCTTCTCTTCTCTTTTCTTTTCTTCTCTTTTCTTTACTTTTCTTCTCTTCTCTTCTCTTTTCTTTTCTTCTCTTCTCTTCTCTTTTCTTTTCTTCGTTTTCTTTTCTTCACTTTTCTTTTCTTCTCTTTTCTTTTCTTCTCTTTTCTTTTCTGATATATTATTTTAAACATCATAATGCAATTTGCTTCCTCAAATCCTTTGATGAATTAAGAACGTGTTCGGAGAAATTATTTCAGTGAAACCTACACAGTTCTGTAGCAACAACTTGATTGTTCGGGTTAACTTAAACGCCACTCATGAGAGAGCCTGAAAGACATAGCACCGATAAAAGTAAAAAGGTCACCAGAAGTACAGCTCGTGAATGGGTTAAACAACGAAGTCCAGAACTGTTCATGTCATTGATCAACCAATCATGCAATTGCTAGATCAGTCAGACAACCCAGTGTTCTTTTCAACGGGGAATACACATCGCGGACAAATCTTAAGCTTGTGGCTGAACATTCGCCTTCCTAGGGTGTAAATTTGCTCATCCTGAACGTTCACGTTTTTCTGTAATTAAATTATTCTTACTGGATATAATCTCATTAATCAAGAGAGGCGTTCATACCTTACATAGTATATACTGTGCCTCATCAACTATAAATAAAATGTTCCTTTTAAGGACAAATAAAATTTATCTTATCTTATCGAATCTCACCTTGTCTTGACTGATGTGTTTCGACACCTCTGCATCGGCATCTTCAGTTACGTGGCGTTATTTTTTTCTTTTTTGTTTTGTTTTGTTTGTTTGTTTGTTTCTTTTACAAAGTAAACGAAAGAACATTAATGTACAGCGTGGGCCAAAATTCCTAAACCACTGATCAGTTATATTTCTTGATATATTTATTTTATTATTATTGTATTATTTTATTGTTATATTTCTCTCAACATGTTTATTTCTTAATATGCTTAACATAACCCTGTATATTTGTGCGATTATAAGCATATTAAGAAGTATAAACTAACTAGTGACTCATGGATTCTCGACCACCCTGTCCATTGTTACTATGACCACTTTCAACTCAATGTAAATTATCATGAATATTATTCTAAAACGTCTGCTCTAGCTCTGTTACTTTGTTAAAACAGGACTGTTGACTTGAAAATGCTGAACAAATTAGGGTGGGGAAAAAGATCGTAAATTGAAGAAATAAATGAAAAAGAAGGAAAAGATAAAAAGAAAACTGGAAAGAGAAAAGGAAAAGGAAAGAAAGAGATAGCAAAAGAGAAAGAAAGAAAGAAAGAAAGAAGGAAGGAAAGAAAGAAAGACACAAAGATTAAAAGATGTCAGAGATAATGCATGGACAACACAATATCGTGAGAGAAAGAAAAAAGAGAACGAATGAAAGAGAGAAAGAAAGACAGTATGAAAGAGTGGAAGAAAGAATAAAAGAAAGAAAGGAAGAAACAAAGACAGAAAGAAAAAAATGGAGAAAGAGAGAAAGAAAGAGAGAAAGAAAGAAAGAAACGAAAAAAAGAAAAAAACAAACAAACAACAAACAAAATACGGACAAAAAGACATGAAAGAGCAAAAAACAAAAAAAATTGCGATCTGAACATGATTGTGTTTTTTACACGGACGGAAACATAAAAGCAGTAAGGATTAAATAAACAATCGAACTGAACAAAGGCTAGGAGCGAGTGACTTCGCCATGATAGGTATGGTCTGCGTCATCATAAACAAAAGAAAACAATACAAAAGCCAAACAAAACAAAACAGATAGTTGACCCTGTCCGCACCTTTAAGCCTTGTGTATATGATGTAGAACGAAAACATCCATCCGCTGGTAAATTTCTGGAGAAAACAACCGACACTCTTTTTATTTGATGTAACGTAATTTTCCAGCCCTGTATTACATAGGTAGACAAACTGACTGACAACAGACAGCCGGACCGACAGACAGACAGGCAGACAGACAAACTGACCGACGAACGGGCCGACAGAGTGATGTATGTGTGTATGTATGAATGGATAGATGGATTGATGGGTGAATGGATGGATGGATAAATGGATGGGTGGATGGGTGAATAGATGAATAGATTGATGGGTAGATGATAGATAGATAGATAGATAGATAGATAGATAGATAGAGAGATAGATAGATAGATAGATAGATAGATAGATAGATA
>JBCEWB010130929.1:0-11225 GCA_039654565.1 Peronia peronii | reverse complement strand
GATGGATGGATGGATGGATGGATGGATGGATGGATGGATGGATGGATGGATGGGTGGATGGATGGATGGATGGATAAATAGATAGACAGGCAGGCGTAAAGATATAGCAGAGAAACAGAGGCAGGCAGGCAGATGGATTATTTCCTGGTCAAAAGGATAGACTAAATGCACAATTCAGGTGTAATTTTATCCAAGCCGGCGCATTCTGTTATGTTATTTTACTAGATAATAATAAGGACTGTTGCTACCAGGAGGTCTTAATAGTGGAACTTAATGTTCCAGAGAACTTGAATTAACCCTATGTCTCATTCTAACTCTTACTCTAACCTTAAAGCTTAAATTTAATCCTAATCATAATCTTCCTGAAGCCACTTGGCCTGATGTGAAATTTCTCTAGTCTACAATCTATATCTATAATCACAACTCTTATCGAATGTCCCCAGTCAAATCAAACAATGCAGTTGGACTGGTCGAAAAGGAAAACCTGATCGCAATAGACCACAGAATCTATATTAACCACCTGGTAGCATTAGTCTGTGCATCTCAACCTCAGTCTTACACTAACCCTAACTCTAATTTAACCCTAATCGTAACATTAAATCTAGAATCTAACTCTAAACCTAACTCTAATCCTAACTCTAACCCCCAGTCTAATCCTAACCCTGACTCTAATCTTAACCCTAAGGCTCAACCTAACCCGAACATTAATCTAACCCGGACCCTAAATCTAACCCTAAAGCCCCTTGCCTGGTGTGGAGCTTCTCCCTTCTAGAGTTTTGAACCTAGGTCTAGAAGCTACAAGATCTGATCCAATGTCCCGAATAAATCAAACGATGCAATTTGAGTGGTCGAAATGGAAAACCTGGTCGCGTTAGACCACTAAATCTATTTTGACCACCTGGTAGCGATAGTTCATGCATAGAAATAAACAGACTAAATCTTATAGAGAAAAGACCAAAACTATGAAGAGGGAGAGGACATTATGGCGGGGGGAGGGGGAGGAGGAGGAGTGACGAGGACAAAGAGGAGTAAAGCTTGGAACTAGGACGAATAAGTGGCACCTAGATTTATTAATGCAAGTGAATTTTTCTTTCTTATCATGATAATTGTAAATGCAATCTACTCATGAAATACAAGATTCATACATAAACAAGTACAGGAATCAATCAATAAATAATGAAAATAGGTGAGTAAATAAACAAGAATAACTAACGAAGGGAGTAAAAAGTAAAAACTAAATATAAATTAATAATTATATAAACCATAAATAAATCAGTAATAGATAATAAATAAATGAATGAATAAATTAATAAAGATATTAAAAGATAGGAAAATTCACACTGTTTGACCCACTCAGGGCAACGATAGTCCACTTCCGAAGAATAGTTCATGAAGTACTAAAGCATTCCAAGACCCCTTCATTTCCTTTTTTTTTATTTTTAGTACTAAGGAGCCCTTTAATCTCAGTACCTAAGATCTTCTATGACAACGTAATTAAACAACTAATTTGAGTACTTTTTGTCTGCTGCTAAATCTAATATTTCAAAAATTACATTATGTTCCAAGCAATTTGATCGCCAGGAAGAGCGGCAATTAGGTTAATTACAGAAGACGTTGAAACATTGCGTGAGAATGTCAGTAGGTGAGTTTGTAGGAGGCAGGGAAGGGCAGAGGGGAGGGGGGGAGGGTAGAGTGGGAGGGTAGATAGACAGGGATAAAGCGGGGGTGGGGCGTATAGGGACTGGGAGTGTTTTTGTACTGGAAGAAGCTGCTTGAGATATGATAAAATAAACTTCATATAACTAGCGAGCAAGCAAGTTAGAAAGATCTACTGACAAACAAATGTATTTTTTGAGGAGGCACGCCGTCCACCCCTCCCTCCACCCATCTGTCTATCCATCCATCTGTCTATCCATTCATCAATCCATCACAGATCGTTCCACCCACTCATCCATCCATCCATCATCGCTCACTGGAAAGGTATGGTCGGAGTGGAAACCCTGGGAGGAAAGGAGAGGAGTTATAGTTTTAAATTTCCTTAGTCCAAGAAAGCCATGCACATATTGATACTATTTTATATATGTATATTATTATTATTATTATTATATTATATATATATATATATTATGTATCTGTCTGTGTGTCTGTGTATATAAGTTACACGAAATTATGTTCACGACTATATAAATATATATAATTATATAGACATACATATATTTATAAACGTGTGTATCAAATACACGGGACATCCGACATATATTCGTTCTTATCCAAGATCACTCAGCCAAGGGCTTCCAAACCCTAACAAGCCACAGGACCGTTAAGTCCTTGAAAAAACATGCAGGTTTTAATCTTCTCATCTTTCCCATCCACCGGTACGATTCCAATTTCGAACCGCAAGAAATATCACACCGCATTGACCCAGCGTTTAGTTGATGTGCCTGCCTGAGAAAATGGTATATAATCTGTCTAAGTGGTAAAATTGCTGGTCACAGTGGTTAGAAGTATGACCTTGTGTGTTGTGCCAAAGTACCCAGTGTGATTAAAATATTGAGTCACATAGTGAAGAATGGCTTCCCCTGTCGTACGAGGCAGTTCTGTCAATAGTAATCTTCTCTGACATCGTTGTTTGTTTATAAATGCACCAATGCGCATTATAGTTATGACTACTGGGAGTTCACTGAGTTGCTCTCTCTCTCTCTCTCTCTACCTCTCTCTCTCTCTCTCACACACACTCTGTGGTGTGTATTTGTGTAAATGCCTGTCTTTTCCTCCATTATTCCAACTCCCGAGCATAATATATAGTATCCGTTGGCCGAAAAAGCCATTTTTGTTTTGTTTGGTGAGATTGAATATGTTTGTTTGTTTCATTAATTTATAGCTGACATTGAAAGCCATTCATTCAAATTCTCGGCATGAATAAACGAAAAAGTAAGACCAACCAGAATACTACAAATGTGTAACAAAACAAGAGATGTTCGCTTTTCGCTTGAGCGAGTTTATATTGTTATTATTACTAATATTATTACTACAGCTATAGTAGTAGAATAACTGTTATTATTACAGTTAGTCATGAATCTCTGCTCAACAAACAGTTATCCACAACAGGCTCAATGAATGTGAAGCAATGTAATAGCGTTGCATGAACTAGTGCGGTATTCCATTGTTATGTATAAACAAAAATATATTTCTTGGGGGGGGAGGGGACAAGACTTTGTATTTAGGAGAATTCTGTTTCATCATGTATGGCTCTTGATCATTCTACCCCTAACAACATTTACCACACCTTGTGAAACTAAATCAGATCAATTCATGCCCATCATGTTGTGTTAGTTACCAGCGGGTTGTGGCAGCAGAGGACGAGTGAGTGAGTGCTTGATAGGCGCTAGGGCTGTTAGGACTTGCTGGTACTTTCAGCCCATCTGGGAATTGCAGGAGAGTCCAAAGTTATGTCTCTGTTACTGGTAATAGACTGCTTTTCTCGAGACATGAGGACAAAACAGGTCGTATGGAAGGAATGGCATTAATTAATAACAAGCTAACCCTCCAAAGACTACGACATGCAAAAAGGATATCTGACTCGAGAACCACTGATCAGATAGTGAATTTCATATTTTGCTACTGTATGAAGCTTAAACACTCAAGCAATCATGAAAATTTCATGTTTTGTAAAGGAACCACTTATATTTATTAAACTGTAAAAGACAATGTGTAGACCATTTTTGTACAGTATGAATCACATTTCCAACACTGGGATACAGAGGGTTAAGCAAAGCCAGCACAATGTAGCCCCATCTGAGGAGCTTTAGGTTGGGATCCACATGGGATGTCTGGACAATGATATGAGCAGGGGCAGCTAGTGGAAAGAAATAATAGAATGAGCCATTTTGACAGTGAGCCAAATTACTTTCTTTTGTTTCTTTTGCCAAAATTACAAGATGTATAATGTAGACAGTGTAAAGGACGGAAAAAATCCTCTTTTCCTCTTGTTACTTAAAACATGGAAACAAAAAATTCAGAAAACTTCACCACAGGATGAACATATTTTTTTCTCATTGTAGATAATGTTTTTCATAACTGCTATTATCATTATTTATTTATTTTTTGCCTCATTTGTTTCACATAATAGGAGCTAACGTGATTGTTTTTCTTCTTTACAAACTTCTTGCACAGACAAAAGACAGTAACCAAACTAGCTAAAAAAAATGGCTAATTTTTTCAAGAGCCATGACAGAATGTGAGATGCATGACCTCCATCCACAACAAGTGACAAGCAAAGAAAATGATGATGATGATGCTAACTGATGACAATGATGATCAAACATTAATTTTTTGGTGATGGATAATAACGTAACAAGTATGGATTTCATCTACAAACAGAAGTAAACAGATCGTTTTACAGTTTGAACATGGCCGAGAGCAGACTGACCAGTGCGTCTTTGCCACTGCCTACAATTTCGACATTTACTTCTTGAAACCCTTGTAGTTGTAAGGTCCGCGATACTAACAGATAGAGAGAGCAGCTCAGATATAATGGCTGATTTTTACATAAAATTTTAATGAACATTTTCCAGTGTGAAACCTTTGTAAGACCCGGGACGCAAGTTTCCATGAGGACATAAAGAAATTAAATAATGTGAGGATAGCTGGATAAATATTCCATTGCGGCAATAAAAAAGAGCATCACCTTGCCTTAAATTTTGCGGTCAATTCTGAGTGATGTTTACTATCATGATCGACAACAGAAGAAGACCAGCGAGGTGCAATGTGACCACAACAGCGCCGGCGTGCCTTATAATCACCCACAGGAAATAAATAATGTCCTTTAAAATACCCTTTGATAATATTACTGAAAACGCAAACAAATAGAGAGCATCGATCTTGTATAGTGGCCTAACAAGACCATGTTGATCACATAGCTATCGAATTGCTAGATAAACTCAAAGATCCATGTTGTAAAGAATACCTTCAGTGTAAATAAACAACCACTTAGCCCACGATGGCAAAGTTCCGTGGCGATGAGGCGGTAGGTCTAAATCCTTCAGAGCGGGGCCCCTCAATGATCTCTTTCAGCACATTCTTGTGGTCCTGTTCATCTGATACTGCCTGCTCACTCTTCTCACCGCTTTCATCTCCTTTGTGTCCCTCCCACTACAACCACCGATTGAAACAGCACAGGAAACAGGAGAGCAAAGACATCAAACGAGGCAGTATGTGTGGCCATGGAGGTGAGCAAGGTGGATGCGATGAGAGAGAGACAGAGTAAATAAAGAATAGGAAGAATGTTAAAATGAGTTGGAATGAATGGAAAGAAGCAAAAGAAATGTGTGAGAAGAGGTAGATGAAATACGAGAGAGAGAGAGAGAGAACAAAGCAAAGACTCACTGAATGTACAAGCGAGTGAGCGTCGGAGAAAGAAACTAGCGAGGAGAAAAGAGAGCATGACAGAGAGATTCTCATTCATGTGTACAATTACTAGCTATTGTTTACAGAGTACAGAGCGTCCTAACAAGGAGGGACGTTCGATTTGACTGTATATCTAAGGCACACGACGCATTAGCCACGGGACGGAAATTCCAATCTCTCCAATTTGCATGCAATAGAGGGCAGAACATTTCAATGAGTAAAAAAAAATAATGATGATAAATGTGGAATTTTGTATAATAAAGAGAGACGAGAGAGTAAGTAAACAGTAAGAAAAAGAGAAAACCAAAGAGATAAGAGTTGAAAATTGTTGCGAGATGGATAAAAAGAGCTGATGTTGCTAGATGAAGAGAGAGAGAGAGAGAAAGAGAGAGAGAGAGGATAGGATATCAGTAATTTTCTCGTCCCGTCTGACAATGCCATTAGTTTGCCCATGAGGTTTTCAGATGTTTAACCTTAGACATGTCGACACATTCAATAAGCATTGCATTTTCAACTGTTTCTAATGAAATACAATTTGGTTAGACAGTACATCTGCTCATGTTGTATTACTCTTATGCCAAAATTATGCCTTTCCTTGAACATGACTAAAGATCGTAATATAAATCCTTATGTCTAAATCCTGACAGTTTCAGAATTAGAAACGCAGTATATTTCTACTTGCAGATATGGAAAGGGTTGATACATCGCTACACGCAGGCCAAACTGAAACAGTTAAATAATTATGTTTAAGCACACGCCGTAGAAAATGGTCCTCTAACGATCTTCATTAAGACAGAACTGCTCAGGATTTAAGTTTTAATCTTTTATCAACGTCTTTAAACAAGTTGAGCATAGTCAATAAAGGTGATCATAAGAGAGTTGAAAAACAACAACAACAACAACAACAAAAAGATGTCAATGACGGGCATCAAATACTTTCAATGTCAAGATGTTCGGAGAGGCCTAAAAACGGATCACAGCAATTGTCACAGTTGACCTAGAAAGATATAGGTGCTTTCAATAATGCAAATTACAGACTAACGCGTATTGAGAGAAACTAACACTTGATTTATTTTATTCATGCGAGTGCCTACAAATTTCAAATGCTTATATAATTTTAGCGTTTGGCAAGCAAAGACTTGAGGACAGAACATGCAGAAATGAAGCAAAATAAGAAAAAACAAATTTTGGGCCACACTTTTATCTCATTTTATTGGCGTGTTTGTTTTTTTGTTTTTGTTTGTTTGTTTGTTTTGTATGTGTCTCTTTCTTCTTGGTTTCTTATGGTTGGCTAAGTTCTCTGGATGGAAAAATCCAACGCTTATCAAAGGGATAACCCAATTTTTTTTTTGCCCTCTGAGAAAATATTTCCTTTGGCCAAGAATCGTTTTGTTGTTGTTGTTGTTTTTATTCTCCTCTTCAGCGGAATTGATGACTGTAATTGTGCTTCTTTCCTGACGATTCTCAAACCCACAATATGAAACAGTCGAAAATTGATCAAAAGAAACTCTGTAATATTAGCAACCAAAACAACTCAATCAAGAAGTAAAACGGAGCAGCGGTACATTTTTGTTTCTCTGGTGAAACATGTCAGCAAGACTCACTCGTGGCAGACAAGGTGTCTTAGGATTATAATTCAATGATAATTGCTCGTTTACAATGAGGATAATCAATCAATAAAAATATGTATTATATGCAGCAAGACATTATCCTGAAACAACGGGGAAAATTGATAATTATCTGGAAATATACCCGCAACAGTCATGACATTGTGAATATAATAGATATTATAATTTACAGAACATGAAACACACATAACAACATGAGATTTACCAATGAAATCTATCTCTCAGAATTGTATTACTTTCAGTACAAAAAAAATGTGTAGTATAACGATATAATGTATGATTCAATGTGTAGTAGGAATACTCTGAATTAGCCTAATTATTACCCAAGTGTAATACGTCCCTAACAACCATTTTGCAAACAAATAATTATATAGTTTGTGGTTGTCAGAGTAAAACATACAATTAAGTAATAACACAACTAACACTTATACATCAGATTTTATGGCAGTGCCAAAGTAATAGATTAGACCTAGTTAGCTATTATCGATTCGTCACCTAGAGAATTGCACTACACTGGTGCCAGAGAGGATTCCTGGGCACAGTATTCTTTTATAATTGTGTGAAAGATATCTCGAGTGGCTGTCAGCTCTGGGTTGATTACAAGCGCCTGCTGCTGCCTCTCTCAATGATTGTATCCACTCAGGGATGTGTATCATGACAGACAGAGATAGAGATGTGAGGCATTATAATAGTTTTTGGAGCGGAATTCTATGAGGAAATGTTAGGTAGCCGTGAGGGATGACGATAAGAAATGAGAATCTGATTGGCATCTATTTAAATGTCAGGTGTTAAGAAATGTGGCTATAATATTAACGATACATCATAATAATAAGATTATTAATATTAAAATATTAGGAACAGATAAGTGGCCTTTATGTAGCGTTTATTCACGTCCTGTACAGACTCTAATTGCGCTGGAAACTATACAAACTGTTATTGTTGATGATTTTTGTCGCCTTTACTACTATTAGGTGTACCTGTTGTCTGTCTGTCTGACTATCTGTCTGGCTGGCTAGCTAGTTCACTCGACTGCTGGCTGGGTGGCTGACTGATCGATTGGCTGATGGTTAGACAGGTCGGCTCCTCGATTGGTTCGTCTGTTAGTTGAATGTTTGGTTAGTTGATTGGTTGCGTTGGCTAGCTGGTTGATTGATTGGTAAATTAGTTATTTAGTTGGTAGATGATTGACTGATTGATTGGTTGGTTGGTTGGTTGGTTAGTTGGTTGGTTGGTTGGTTGGTTGGTTGGTTGGTTGGTTGGTTGGTTGGTTGGCTGGCTGGCTGGTTGATTGATTGGTTTGTCGGACGTTAATTGTTGAAAAAAGCATTTAGACAGCTAAATTAGTAATGATCGTGACGCAGCTGTTGTCATATCCACACCAAACTGCTCAGGTCAAGATCTTGAGACGCAAAAGCAGAACAGTAAATAACAAAAAAACTGTTACAGGACTGTAAGAACAAAAACTGAATTTAAAAAAATCGTTCGGGATTTTCTGTCTGTAGTTTACATTTAATCTGTCTAGCGCTATCTCTCCATTCCATGCAAGCCTCCGTCTGTCTCTGGCATGGACCCGCGCGGGGATTAAGGCGGTCTATTCTGATCCTCTAACACTGAAGAATTCTGTGTGTCTGGAATACTAAACAGAGTCGTCGCTACAGTCACTGAGAGAGAGCCAATTTCCTTTTATAGCACAGTATACTCTTTTCCTTCTTTATTCGTGCCCCATAGGTTTCTAACGTTTCTATCCCTGCAGTCTTTCAGGCTGTATCTTTTCTAGTTCTACAGAGCAAATGTAAGTGATATGGACGATTGCCAGTGCAGTTTAAGTATTTTTATTTATTTATTGATTTGTTTATTTGTTTGTTTATTTATTTTTGTTATCATTCACTTCTATTTTCAGCTTCATAATTCATCTTTACTATATTCTGTTCTGTTCTATTCTGAGCCGAATGCAAATTAATGTAAGAGTTTGTTTCTGTCCTATCGTGGTTCCTTCTTTGCTGACCCCGGCATTCTCACTTCTTTATGCTGTAGTATGTGAAATGGCCGTGGATATATTATAGGCCCCGTTGTACTTACCGGTCCTCGGGGCTGGTTATAATTTCTCAATCCCTGCAGTCTCTGACGCTTTATCTTTTCTCCTTTTACATTGCAAATGTAAGTGATAAGGATGATTAATATGGATTATTCAACTTTAACTCTAACTATGTCCCCTAACGCAAACCTCTAACCCTAACCATGACCTGATATTTTCATAGTATTACGATATATGCTGGCTATAGATCCACCAGTGTTCAACAGACACTATGATGCTTATACATCCGATTACTTATTCTTTCCTATGAATCTGCCAGTGGTATGTGGGCGCTGCGGTGCTTATGAATCCATTTTCAAGAGAAAAAAAAACAACCCACAAATTGTAGCTAGCTAAATGAATAACTATGGAAATCAAATGTCTCTCCGTCTTTTTTCCTCTCCGCCCACCTAACTCATATTTCTGTAATTTCTCAACTGCATTCCTTCCAAGTACTCTGAATACGCACCGCAGCAAGAACGAACTGTGAGGCAGAGATAGTCTGAGACGGGAGTCAGGTGATAGCAAAGGCAAAAGTCTCCAGGACAAAGCCCACAATGAAGTAGAGTAAAATCCAGGGCCCCTTGGGTCTCACCGAAAGAGATATTTGAACGATGATGTAACAACCAACAGTTACATACAGAATGAGATGGCACGAGAGTCTCAAGATAATCTTGGGCATAAGTCTTCTATCCCTGGCCTATGTCCTGGAGATGGTGATAGACAACAGCATAAATGGAGACACTAATATATCTTTCTATCCTTGCTATACCGTTCCTTGTCGAGGCAATAGAACACAATGAGAGTTGCTCGTGGTATCAATAAACCCCTTGCAGATGCAGATGCGATAAAGTATATAAAAAAAAAGTCTGGCATAATGAAAAAAGCTGTATTGAGTTATTGTATTCCGAATTTCAAAACAGAAATAGTTTTTGTCGAGATCTGCAAGTTATTTGCAAACAATCCATAAATTTTCATAGTTTTTTCATTTTTCTCCTTCCTCCTATTAGGCCTATTTCGTGACACTCCAAGCAAAGCAAATACAATTCAGAACTTTGCTCCCTCTACCATTCTCCTGGCCTGGTTCACTTTCCGCCTGTCCCATTCCCCATATCAAACCTCCTCTACCCCCATTTCCCATCTTTTATTGTCTGACGTCTCTGTCTCCTACAGTCTGTGCGTCTCTGACCAGGGGGGTAGCCGACTGGTCAACTGGTCAGCTATGGATGAGACTCTGGCGCCGACGGCTGTCATCAAACACTGGGAAATGACCAATTTAGCGGAATGACCAACGCAGGGAGAAGAATCAATGCAGGACGATGACCCAGGCTTTTTCTTCCTTCGTTTGCTTTCCTTTGGTATTTCGTTGTTACATTCTTGATATACCAGTAGTTGTAATAGTTTTAATAGTGGTAGTAATAGTAACAGTAGTTGCCGTTGTTGTTATTGTTATTGTTATTGATGAATGGGAAAGATAATAGGAGCAGTTTTGAATAGTAGTATGAAATTAGTAGTAGCAGAAGGGGGAGGAGGAGAATAGCAATAGTAGTAATAGTAACAGTAGTAGTCATAGCTGTAGAATCAGATGCTGTTATTTTGTTTTGTTTTGCTTTTTTATTTCGTTGTTCTTGCCATCGTTTTTTTTTTCTACGATGAGTTTCGGGCTTTCAAATTTTTTTAATTTGTCAAAATTGAACAAATTTCTACTCGGAATGATTCATTAAATATGTTTTGAGACAAAGACATAATAATATTCAAACCATTTCTCTGGGACAAAAACTTGGTGGCACTGATGAAAAAGTAACTTAATTTTGCTAATCACTTTTTATGGACATATAACATTGTAAAACGAAATGATAATTACAAGGCGTTATCAGTCTGGAAAGAGGATTAACAGAGATGACTAGAACAGGGAAATTATCAATGCAGAAAGAGAGGGAGAAGGGGAGGGAGGGGGGCTGGAGAGAGAAAGACAGAGAGAGAGAGAGACCACGACAGAATGATGAACCGTTTCTGAAATGACCAGTGCAAAAGATGTTACTAAATCAGAGCTATCATCGATAACAGAAATGATCAAGAAGGAGGAAATAACCCGCCCCCCCCCCCCACTTTCCTCC